>JAZKJV010000521.1:0-45000 GCA_037367405.1 Ottelia alismoides | reverse complement strand
GTTGTAGCTTGCACAAAGTAATTTAATTCTTTAATGGCGTGCATACCTCTCAATCCAATAGTTGAGATCAGATGACTTTTATGTTGGGTGTCACATTTTTTCTTCGATTGGCTACTCCATCCATATATCCACAGAGAAATGCTTCTCAACTGTTGTGTATAATACGTCCGTGCTCTTCCCGAGGTATGCGGATTGCTCAGAGGAGACGTGTATCTTCTTGCGTGCAAGAACATTCTCATCCTCCTCAATTGCACATGACCATGCACGCCCTGCCTTCGCCATGCCACCGCCTTCGACGGCAATGGCACTGGTTGGAGAGGAGGCTGATAGAGGCCGAAAATATGCACCTTTCTCTGACTCCTCACCGGAATGGACTCCGTTAACGTAGATGCATCGAATTTGACTTCTCAGAGTTCCCTGTGTGAAGGAAAGACTCGTAGTTCTTGATAAGGGGGAACCCATATTTTTTGGAAATTTCAAGTTGGATACTTGATTTCTTGGATTTGGGATATCCGTTCTCAGATATCCATACAAATGCATCAAAATAGGATTTTTTTTTGTTAATCACAAAAAAGTAGAGAAAAAGATGAATCCGACTTTGTTCTCTGATTAGCGGAAGCATTACCGCAACAGGGCTTTGAGCTTAGAGCTTCAATTTGAATAGGAAAGAATGATAAGGCCCGACATGAGTTGAACATTTCCTTATGAAAAAGATAGACATGCATATGCTCCAGATAGAGAGATGAAGACGTGCATATGTGATGAACGTCAAATTCGCCTCTTCAATATAGATAAATAAGTCGTAGTATAGGAGGCGAATTTGGTTCATCAAAAACCACGGACTTTGAATGCTGTGGAATATTTATACTTGGCAAGTGTACCAAGGTTGAACACAGGGATACGGCAGCCTCATCTTAGCTATTGAATTTTGATTCATGAAGCTCTATGTGATTTAATCTCAATTTAAGGTCCACATGCAAGTTATACAAAAATACAAAGCGATGCTATGCTATATGCAAATTTTTTAATTTTGTTTTTATGCAAGCTAAAGAGATGCATGCGAAAATATGCAAGAAAACAAGTATGTCAAATAAAAACCTACATTTATACCCTAAAATGTGAGCAACGCAATTTAGAATGAAATTAGAGTCAATTCGAACACATCATTAAAAATCGGTCATCAAATCAAGCAAGACAAGTAGAGCATGGTCCCATTTTTCACATAAAAATTCACTTTAATTAAAAGAGTGTCAAATGAGACAAATAAGTATGCTAGAATGTAGAGGACAAAATAAGGATCAAAACGACACTAAAATCATGCAATTTGGACCTACGATGCTCAAGTTATGCTAAAAACAGTGCAAGGGCATAATTGTAATAAAAATGCAAGGAAATAAAAGGATAACTATTACATTTAGGACCCTGGAAGGACCTAGATGTAAATACCAGAAACCGCCTGGGCCTTTGAGTAATTTTTCCATGCGCGCAAGGGCCTTTTGTAATTTCAGAAAACTTCGAGGGCCTTCCTGTAAATTACCCCAGGCGCGCACGTAGGTCACGCGCCTGGAGGACCAATTTGTAATTACCAATATTCCAGGGTCTTGCATGCAAATCTCCCATACCCCACGTGCTCTGCACGTGGGAGACTAGGCTCGGAAGGCTGGCTGAGGCTCGGGCCACGTGGACGCTTCTTATGGTACGGCGAGAGGCTCGGGTGACCCGAGCCTTTAGGTAGGGAGCGAGGTTCGGGCGTCGACGTGGCATCATCACATCCGTTCGATCCATTCGATCGAATGGTACCTGTAGCCTCTCCTTCATTGCGGGTCACCGGAGGAGGCTGCGCTCCGGCGACCCGCCCTTGGCTCCGCCGTGGCCCAATGAGTCGTCTGAAGGTCGAGGGAGATAGCTGGGCCTCTGGCGAAGGACTGGGAAGCTCCGCGAAGCTCCGAGGAGGATCGGAGGGGGAGATCAATGGAGCTTCGCCTGCAGGGAGGAGCTCGAAGGTGCTCCGGTCTGAACTCTGGCCAATGAACCTGCAACTGTTAGAGTAATAGCCGAAGCGTGCTCTTGAGGGTTTTGTGAGTGGAATGGGGTCCCTGGGAGGTGGTTGGAATGGGGGACCAGGGCTCCTTCCCTGCCGGAGCAGAGGAGGAGATGGCGGCGGGTGAACGAGACTGCGGAGAAGGGGAAGGTGGAGGTCGAGGGTGTCGCGAGGATGATGGTGAAGTTGCGAAACGGTTAGATGGATTAGATGAGGTCGGAGGTGACTTGAGGTGGCGGAATAATTCAGCGAAATTACAAGAAAAAAGTCTCCTCGCTGGAGCGAGGATTTGGCGGAGGTTTTAGCTTGGGATGAGCACCCTGGGGTACTCCGATCGTCGCCCAGCTGGTCAGCCATCTCCAGCGAGCTCAATGGTGCGCAAAGACACCGCGACACGGCCACATCGGCCGTGGGTCGACACCGAACTCCAGCCGTCGCTGCCTCGACGCCCCGCCCTCTCCGCTGTCACCGGAGGGGCGGGGGAGACTGGGCTAGAGCCCAAAAATGGTGGACGAGGGCTGACGGTGGTGGGGCAAGGGCTTAAATAGCGGTGGGTGACCGACGGTTACATGGCGAAGCAGGGGGTTTCGAGGGGGGTTTTAATGGCGATGGCGTTAATGGTGAAGGTCGAGGGGGGTTACGCGAGGGAGACGGAGGATATGGCTATGTGAGGCGACCGTTAGGAGTGGGAGAGGTGGCCGGAGGTGTCGGCCAGAAAAGGAAGGGGGCGGAGGATGCGCGAGGGTTGTAACGCCTGGGAGCGGGGCTACTCAAGGTTGACGACGGTGGTTGGACCGTTGGATCTTGATCCAACGGCTGGGATGAGCTCGCGAGCGGAAGGCCACGATCAGATCCTTAAGATCTCATCGTGTGGTAGAGGGGGTTGTGTATGAGTGGTTAGGATTGACTCGTGGGGGCGATCTAACGGTGCGGGAGAGATAGGCGACGTGGCCAGTGGATAGGCGTTGGATGAAAGTAGGATCCGAGGGCTGAGGTGAGGGGCGACGTGGCATGTTGAGGGGCGTTAGATGATGGGTTGATCGGATGGTTATGGAGACGGGGTGTCGTGGCTGCACAGGAGGCGTAGGATGAGGGGTCGATCGAGCGGTGCAGATTGGAGGGAGACGTGGCGGGTGGAGGACCGTTGAATGGTAGATGGATAGAAGGGCCTAGATGAGAGAGGAAGTGAGTGGAGGAGATCTAATCTGGGATCAGATCGTACGGCTGGAAATGAAGCGGGAATGGATGGCGGAAATGGACGTGGAGGCGGGGCTGATCCAACGGCCCAGGAAGCGCGCCAGGTGGCGTGAGATGAAGCGGGTCACGTGGCGGCTCCAGAGAGCGCCACGTGGCCTAATGAGAAAATTCAGAAATTAATTACAAAGAAAAATAGAAAAGAAATAGTTAGAGGCCGAATTAGGAAAAAGGCAAAACATGAAAGTTGCTTGTCTCGACGAGATCTACAACTTTCATGTTGGTCAAAAAGTTAAAAGAGGTCATTTGTATAAAACGTATTTTTGGGGGTATTTTTAGGGGGATAAAAATACTGATTTTGCGGTTTTGAGTTGTTTTTGTATTTTTTTAATGTTTTTAATGGTTAGTGGTTTACATACGATTATCCTATCTAATTTTTAGGGGTTTTCGAATATAAAATAATTACAAGAAAGATATGGGAAATTAAATACAGCAAATTAATGGTGAATTTATACACAATGTAGTACAGGATAAAAACAAAGAATTATATGTGATTTTTATTGGATTGCTTAAGCTAGGGGTTTAATATGTGGCTTTTAGCATGATGAATACGAGATTCATCATACCCCTATAATTAAACTATGCTCGTCCTCGAGCATCTAAAGAATGAAGGAGTCGGATTAATTCCTGACAGTACGCGTGAAATTTTCAAGGCTTGATCTTTCGAAGACTTTTGACCTAAGTGATCCTGAAATTCCGGGTTTATCCAAGCTTTAGTTAGAAGGAATCCAACTTCTCTAATCATCAGACTCTCTTTTTGTACATATAATATAAGGATATGACGTTTAGTGTACTGCATTTCATGAGAGCCAAGTCGATGCATCACCCAAGGTTCCAGTCCCAAAGATTCTTCTCTAGACCTAATCCTCAATACTAGGGAATAAGTCTACTCTTGCTTCAGTCCATCGTCTCATTAGTTTGTCAGACTTTGAAATGTTGATGGACGGCCAGATGATGGAGGTACTGGGATTGTGTCTAATTTTCTCACCCTCACATTGGAACAAGGGGCCTCTCGAGTGCCTTTACTCAACACATGTATATTATTATTTTGTTGATCAATGTGTCCATCAAGAGAGTTGGAGTCGTCTGCACTTGTTTTTCTGAGAATACACCGGGGTGTGTCTCTTTTGAGTATCTAAGATACCTTCGACACCCAGACTTGTAGCATTTACGATGCAGAGCCCTTTTTCGGTGTCAGCCCGACTCCTGGTCCTAATTAGCGCTTGGTCCAAGTGGACACTTTGAAAATGTTTGGGAGCGCTTGCCATTGGTGGAAGCTCATTTATAATTTGACCTTGATGATTGAGCTTTTTCTTTGACATTTCATTTCTTTTGTTGGCTAGCTCCACTGCTTTTACCAAGAGATTGGCGCACACTGATCAACAAATTCCTTTAAGTTTCATCACACCCTGGCACTTTTAGGTAAATATCAAAGAGATAGCATATGAATCTTGTTCACATACTGGCTAGGGTTTTTGCTGACACTCAGGTTTTCTGAAGCCTTCATTAACTTTATCCCATCCTCGAATATCATCAGATCGGGTTTAAACTCAAATCTATGGTCATAGTTCCTCAGGTGATATCTCAACTCAGCTCATCAATCATGCAGTTGTGGAAGTGACTGTGCTGATCATATTTTCTTGAAGGTAGAGATGAAGAGTGCAATATATAGCACTCAAATCTTTCAAACCAGGGAAGTGTGGATATTTAAGTCTTAAAAACCCTAATGACTATGGTATGTTAACTCAGACTCTCAAGATCACAGAAATCCAGTGTCCTCAAAATCCTCAAGCCTTGAGTGAATGTGAATGTGTCAGGAATACACCAACTCCTTAGGTTAGTGAATTTTTGTGTGATTTTGGTTTTTGTAAATTTTTATGGGTTTTAGTTTTTTTAACATGAATATTTACAAAAATTAATCCCTCAATTTTTAATTTTTACAGGTTTTTACTCAGTTCCCAAGGTTACCAAACCCAGCCCGAAAAAAATAAAATTTTAAAAAGTTTTAAAAATGCGAGCTAAGGCTAAAGTAAATATACAATAATATACGGTATGCCCCCCTATACTTAAAATTTGTTATGTCCTCATAGCACAAGTGCCATGAAGCCAAGGCTCGGTTCAAGTACAGGGTGATATAGCGGAACTGAGGAGGAGGGTCCCCCTATACTTAAGCCAAAATTGGTCTAAGCACAAGAAGACAGAACAAGGGAGGGATGAATAGGCAGGTCCCCCCTATACTTAGGCTACAAATAGCCGAAGTAAGGTCTGTATTAGGGGGGCTGTCTATGGTACAAGGGTGAGGGGAAGGGGGTTCGTGAAGACTAGATACACACAGAGAGAGAGAGAGAGGTAGAGAGAGAGAGAATGAAATATACAGGGGGAGGGTGGGGGTGAGTATGTGCATGTGCAGTGTAGGTATGTGTGTGGGGGGGGGGGGGTTTGAGTACAATATGCAAGACTGAAAATAAATATGTACATGCAATGTTTTTTTTTACAACATGCAATGCAATTTGACTGATAAAAATCCTAGAATTTCTTCACGGCTTCTTTTGCGGCCTCTTCAGCGGAAGCTCCCGACTTTGCGCCTCCATGATGATCAGGCGTCCCCGATTTTCATGGGCCCTGTCACAAAAGAGAAAAGTTAGAATCTCAGAGAAATTAAATCAGCAAATAATATGCAAAGAAATGATGCATGAGATGAGGACCTAAAAATTTTTGAAATAATTTTAAAAAAATCAAAATTCAAAAATTAAGCAAAGTCGTATCCCTGGCAACGGCGCCATTTGATGAACGTCAAATTCGCCTCTTCAATATAGATAAATAAGTCGTAGTATAGGAGGCGAATTTGGTTCATCAAAAACCAAAGACTTTGAATGCTGTGGAATATTTATACTTGGCAAGTGTACCAAGGTCGAACACAGGGATACGGCAACCTAATCTTAGCTATTGAATTTTGATTCATGAATCTCTATGTGATTTAATCTCAATTTAAGGTCCACATGCAAATTATACAAAAATATAAAGCGATGCTATGCTATATGCAAATTTTTTTATTTTGTTTTTATGCAAGCTAAAGAGATGCATGCGAAAATATGCAAGAAAACAAGTATGTCAAATAAAAACCTACATTTATACCCTAAAATGTGAGCAACGCAATTTAGAATGAAATTAGAGTCAATTCAAACACATCATTAAAAAATCGGTCATCAAATCAAGCAAGACAAGTAGAGCATGATCCCATTTTTCACATAAAAATTCACTTTAATTAAAAGAGTGTCAAATGAGACAAATAAGTATGTTAGAATGTAGAGGACAAAATAAGGATCAAAACGACACTAAAATCATGCAATTTGGACCTACGATGCTCAAGTTATGCTAAAAACAGTGCAAGGGCATAATTGTAATAAAAATGCAAGGAAATAAAAGGATAACTATTACATTTAGGTCCCTGGAAGGACCTAAATGTAAATACCAGAAACCGCCTGGGCCTTTGAGTAATTTTTCCATGCGTGCAAGGGCCTTTTGTAATTTCAGAATACTTCGAGGGCCTTCCTATAAATTACCCCAGGCGCGCACGTGGGTCACGCGCCTGGAGGACCAAATTGTAATTAGCAAATATTCCAGGGTCTTGCATGCAAATCTCCCAGACCCCACGTGCTCTGCACGTGGGAGACTAGGCTCGGAAGGCTGGCTGAGGCTCGGGCCACGTGGACGCTTCTTATGGTACGGCGAGAGGCTCGGGTGACCCGAGCCTTTAGGTAGGGAGCGAGGTTCGGGCGTCGATGTGGCATCATCACATCCGTTCGATCCATTCGATCGAATGGTACCTGTAGCCTCTCCTTCAATGCAGGTCACCGGAGGAGGCTGCGCTCCGGCGACCCGCCCTTGGCTCCGTCGTGGCCCAATGAGTCGTCTGAAGGTCGAGGGAGATAGCTGGGCCTCTGGCAAAGGACTGGGAAGCTCCGCGAATCTCCGAGGCGGATCGGAGGGGGAGATCAATGGAGCTTCGCCGGCAGGGAGGAGCTCGAAGGTGCTCCGGTCTGAACTCCGCCAATGAACCTGCAACTGTTAGAGTAATAGCCGAAACGTGCTCTTGAGGGTTTTGTGAGTGGAATGGGGTCCCTGGGAGGTGGTTGGAATGGGGGACCAGGGCTCCTTCCCCGCCGGAGCAGAGGAGGAGATGGCGGCGGGTGAACGAGACTGCGGAGAAGGGGAAGGTGGAGGTCGAGGGTGTCGCGAGGATGATGGTGAAGTTGCGAAATGGTTAGGTGGATTAGATGAGGTCGGAGGTGACTTGAGGTGGCGGAATAATTCAGCGAAATTACAAGAAAAAAAGTCTCCTCGCCGGAGCGAGGAGTTGGCGGAGGTTTTGGCTTGGGATGAGCACCCTGGGGGTACTCCGGTCGTCGCCCAGCTGGTCAGCCATCTCCAGCGAGCTCAATGGTGCGCAAAGACAGCGCGACATGGCCACATCGGCCGTGGGTCGACACCGAACTCCAGCCGTCGCTGCCTCGACGCCCCGCCCTCTCCGCTGTCACCGGAGGGGTGGGGGAGACTGGGCTAGAGCCCAAAAATGGTGCACGAGGGCTGATGGTGGCGGGGCAAGGGCTTAAATAGCGGTGGGTGACCGGCGGTTACAGGGCGAAGCAGGGGGTTTCGAGGGGGGGTTTTAATGGCGATGGCGTTAATGGTGAAGGCCGAGGGGGGTTACGCGAGGGAGACGGAGGATATGGCTATGCGAGGCGACCGTTAGGAGTGGGAGAGGTGGCCGGAGGTGTCGGCCAGAAAAGGAAGGGGGCGGAGGATGCGCGGGGGTTGTAACGCCTGGGAGCGGGGCTACTCAAGGTTGACGACGGTGGTTGGACCGTTGGATCTTTGATCCAACGGCTGGGATGAGCTCGCGAGCGGAAGGCCACGATCAGATCCTTAAGATCTCATCGTGTGGTAGAGGGGGGGGTGTGTATGAGTGGTTAGGATTGACTCGTGGGGGCGATCTAACGGTGCGGGAGAGATAGGCGACGTGGCCAGTGGATAGGCGTTGGATGAAAGTAGGATCCGAGGGCTGAGGTGAGGGGCGATGTGGCATGTTGAGGGGCGTTAGATGATGGGTTGATCGGATGGTTATGGAGACGGGGTGTCGTGGCTGCACAGGAGGCGTAGGATGAGGGGTCGATCGAGCGGTGCAGATTGGAGGGAGACGTGGCGGGTGGAGGATCGTTGAATGGTAGCTGGATCGAAGGGCCTGGATGAGAGCGGAAGTGAGTGGAGGAGATCTAATCTGGGATCAGATCGTACGGCTGGAAATGAAGCGGGAATGGACGGCGGAAATGGACGTGGAGGCCGGGCTGATCCAACGGCCCAGGAAGCGCGCCAGGTGGCGTGAGATGAAGCGGGTCACGTGGCGGCTCCAGAGAGCGCCACGTGGCCTAATGAGAAAATTCAGAAATTAATTACAAAGAAAAATAGAAAAGAAATAGTTAGAGGCCGAATTAGGAAAAGGTCAAAACATGAAAGTTGCTCGTCTCGACGAGATCTACAACTTTTATGTTGGTCAAAAAGCCAAAAGAGGTCATTTGTACAAAACGTATTTTTGGGGGTATTTTTAAGGGGATAAAAATACTGATTTTGCGGTTTTGAGTTGTTTTTGTATTTTTTAGTGTTTTTAATGGTTAGTGGTTTACATACAATTATCCTATCTAATTTTTAGGGGTTTTGAATATAAAATAATTACAAGAAAGATATGGAAAATTAAATACAGCAAATTAATGGTGAATTTATACACAATGTAGTACAAGATAAAAACAAAGAATTATATGTGATTTTTATTGGATTTCTTAAGCTAGGGGTTTAATATGTGGCTTTTAGCATGATGAATACGAGATTCATCAATATGCTCCACATAGAGAGATGCGGACGTGCATATGTTAAAATAATAGGAATATTATATATGTTATTAGCAGATAATAATATGATTATTATATATGTTATTAGCAGGTAATTTGGTGTTGTAAAGAATGTAAATGGTTATTTGACTTATTAGTAGTTGGCCCTCCAATTATAAAAGCACATTATCTACATATGCTCATTTTGGTTTATAATTCTATCATCACTACCATCTCCTTTGTGGCATATGTATAATTATGCATTATGAATACTACTTAAATTTAATTATATTTGTATGTCTTAGATCATAGAGTTTTAGCTTATGAATGCTGCTTAAATCTAATTATATTTGTATGTCTTAGATCATAAAGTTTTAAATATAATTACAATTGATTATATATAAAGCCAGTTGAACTATTTATTAGGTGTATATATATGTGATTCCAGGGTAATAGAAATACAACAAATTTTCTTCCACGTGCAGTGCACGGCTCCCTACTAATTATATCCGATTAGTTGAAGAGTAGATTTCACAGAAGTCCTTGAAGTCTTATACACCCACTTTCAATGTCATAAGTGGATTTTAAAATGTAACCATACAATACCCGATCTTTAGTATTTGTGTCAATGTGGTTTTTGAGCTGTTATAATTTACAGTTTGAAAGGACAGACAAATTATTAAAATTTAATAGTCAAAGTCCATATTGAGATAAATTTTAAATATCATGTACGATATTGCTACCTATTAAAGTTCGGACACTACGTTGAAATCGGGCGTATAGTGCCAGAACTTTTACGTCATTCACTCTTAATTGAAAGAAAGAAATTCATCATTGGGATCCAAAAGCTCCAAGAGTACTCAACACAACATTCAACTTAGACATCACCGGATTGCACAATGTACAACATGTCTTGTGATTGATATGCTTAAGAATCTAACAACTCCGGCAGCCAGCAACTCTTCTGCAGGCATCGTGAAGTACACTCTAGCCGCCGGAGATGTACTCGAGCGTAACGTTCGAGAAGGACGAGGAGGAAGAAGTTGGCGAAGAAATTGTCACTTCCTCGTCTTCTTCTTCTTCCTCCACCGCGATGATATTATCTTCACTTTGTATAGCATCTTCGTTAGTCGGAACCCGCGGCGTTGATTGTTTCCCGGATCGAAAGAACGACTTGCACCCTCCCTGGAAAACCAGCCAGGTTATGGCCACGGCTCCGGCCACAACCATGGCGATCTTCAAGCCCTTCTTCCTCCTCTCTCCTCTCATAAGATTTCTTAAAGGCATAGGAATAGAATGCTAAAGTGATGGATCAGATGGGAAGTTACCATCTTCCCGTAAAGGTATGTTGCTACTTTTGTAGTATACAAACTATGTTATTGTTGTTGATGCATCTTCTTCCAAGCAAGGTATCCTTGTCAGGAGATATGATGTATAAGATTCAAATTTTCCTATTTTATTTGCGAGTCGGTGTTATATCAACTAGTGCTAAGTCAGGCCATATAGCAATGTTTATCCTTTTCTTTTTCGTGATGTTTTTTTATCAATTTCTTTGCTAAACAAAGTTACGATTGATAAGATAAAAATCATTGGTACATTGAACAGTGGATAGCAATTTAGCAATAAATACGTTCTTCGTTCTCAATTTCATCTATAAATGCATTTCCCTAAGGGTCTTTTGATTGTTGGATTGGGTTAGGTTGGGATACTCGTGTGAATAATAAACTGTGAGGAGAGTTGAGAGGGTTGGAAGGAGTGGTACACAGGTGTACCCCAACCCAATCCTGCAACCAAACGAAGTCTAAGATAGCATTCGGCTACCGGGTTACCAGTGGGTTTGGGGAGTTTACCCTCCTTAACCCACCCTCCCTCTCTCTCGTGTGGGTCTCACTTTATTCTTTTTTTAAAAAATTAAATAAATCTATTTTACATCATCAATCCTATCAACAAATAATATATTATACCATAATATCGTATAAAAATTATAAACTACTCCACTTCTACTCACTTTTTCAAAATTTAATACAATCGCATCATAATAACTATTCACTTTTTCAAATTCCAATACAATCATATCACAACAAATCCACTTCTAACCCACCCCCAGTTTAGCCCTCTATCCAAACACCAAAACTCAAAAACGGGTTACTTTCTACCAGTTTAACCCGCCTTAACCCGTGTACCAAATGCACCCTAAGGGCCCGTTCGATAGGAGAATAAGCAGGAATAAGGATGGAGAATAAGGGGAATAAGGGTCTATTCTCCGTTCAGTTGGAGGATAGGAATAAAGAGAATAATGTGAAATAAAGGTAGGTAAGGTGGGATAAAGATAGAAAAAAGAATGAAATAAGTTGGAATAACAGGGAATAGTCGTACCACTGGTAACCGTGTTGGGAGGAGAATTGACCCCTTATTTTAGGGTCTATTCTCCTACCAAACAGGTCTAAGTGTTCTATTGAAATACAAAAACATGATTAAATTGGTCTCAAATACTCTCTTGAATATAGCACGAGGAAGGAAAAGGTCAAAAGGAAGAGAATAATCCAATTACTTGAAAAAAAACCAAGAGCTATGTTTGGTAAAAATCTGACATAATAATAATATAACAAATTTTGAATACTTTAGCTCCATTTTCGAATAACAATACTCCATATATCCACAAGAATCTTATATTATTTGGTATCAAACAAACAACGAGCAGCTTTGTTCATAAGAACAGAACAACTACCGCTCTTACAGTCGATCCAAATCGACGATAAACGAATGTAAGATTCTAAGCACATCAAAGTCAGATTTCAAGAAAAAAGGGGAGTACCATACACATGCATACATATATAATGCTCTAATCGACTACAACGTCAAGGACGGCTCATTGGACGCCATCGGCAATCTGCCAATCTCTCATGAGCTGCACCAGACCATCATCATCTGCGTCTCTCTTGATCGCTATGTTCTCCTCCCGGTCATGCGCAGGGAGGAGGGATCTGCGTGCCGCTGTATCGCGCCCGGACGTTGCTGCATTGCGAGGTGGTGCGCTTGCCGCCGGGGAAATCCAGGTGCACGTTCTGGAGGTTGATGTCCTGGCAAGGTATCCCCTTGCTGCACTCCAGCGTCACCGCCACCGGCGTCGAGCTCGTCCCCCTTATGTTCTTGAAGAATATGCTGCTGATCTTTACCCGCGAAGGCACCTTGCGCATCCATCCAACCGCCAATTTCAAAATCTCGCAAACAAAATTGATATACGGCAACAGCCGAGGAATGCTGAAACCGATACGATCATACCTTCGATTCGCAGAACTCGTATGGGCAGTACGTCTGGTCGATGATGATCGGGTTCGCGACGTTGTTCATGATGATGTTCTGGAACGTCATGTTGGTAGCCTCGATGCTACCGGGTGAGTTAGCCCACGTCTTGATCCGGAGCCCGTTCTGGGTCCCTGTGAGGGTGCAGTCCCTCACCACGAGCCCCTTCACGTCCTTCTCGAAATCGTACCTCCCTAGGCTCCCTATGCTGAAAATTTGGTGCCACGTCAATTAAACGCGATGAAGACGAATTCGATAGTGGTTCAATGGGAACCGATAGACTGCTGCAGTGTCTGTTGCAGCAGACTCTGCAGTAGGTCTGTAGACTGCTTGATCACGATCGAGCGATTCACACGAATTCATCTTCTTTGTGGGCCATTATCTACTGCAGAGTCTGCTGCAGCAGACAGTTGTTATTAGTTCTATTTGTACCTGATTCCGTGACCAGGTCCGCAAGTGACGCTGCTAATGGATATCTGGGAATTCCCGTGCCCGATCGAAATACAGTCGTCTCCGGTGCCGATTGTGGCGTGCGAGATGGTCACGCCCGAGCAGCGCTCGATGTGGATACCGTCGGTGTTGGGGCTCGTCTCCGGGGCCGTGATCCGGATCCCGCTCGCCTTGAAGTTGGTGCATGTGAGGAGAGCTATGTGGAAGAACTTGCTGTTCAGGGACGTTATGCCCCTCAGCTCCGTGTTTGTTGTCTGGACGAATTTCAGGCTCTGGAATAACATATATACAAAATTGAGCAACTAAATTGCAACTTTTTGGTAATTAGGGACATTGATTATGTAATTTACGCCTTATGTTACACAGGAAACAGCTAAAAATTACTTAAAAAGCTTTGGAAGATGACAATAAGGCGCCCTATTGGAGATTTGCTTTGCTCGTATGCTCTTGGATCTTAGTATTAGGAACTAATTAAGCCTTACTGTGGGCAGGAGCTTGCAGTTGATGTTCTTGGGACACGTGTTGAAGCGCCAAGACGCCGACCCCTGGCCGTCCAGCGTGCCGCCTCCGGTAACGGTCAGCTGGTCGAGCCATCCGAACTCGATCCAGTCGTCTCCGTATAGAGCCAAATTGGTAGAAGCCTTCATGTACCCCTGCATCCAACAACTCAAATCCAACACATCAGATTGCAAATCCAACACGTCCAAACATCTCCTCATGGATCAAGAAGAGACCGCCTTGCCTGCAGATTGAACGTGATCGATTGGGCTTGACGGCACGGGCCTTTGAACTTGATCGGACCAATCAAGTACGTTCCCTTGGGAACGTTCATCGTTACGTGGCCGCTCGCGGCGCACGCGGTCTTCCACATTGCCACGAAAGCCTGCGCCAAGATTGAGAGGAATTGGAGCTTATAGTTGATCAGTTTATCTCGGAGCTGGAAGAAAGAGGGGGAATTTGAGACCAGCAACGACCTTGGTATCGTCGAAAACGCCGTTCGCCTTCGCACCGAAATTAACTACATTGAAGGAAACAGCTCCGGATCTGGATCCAGATCCAGAATTGGCAACAGGTTGTTGCTTCTTTGCAGAGGTAAGGCCTCCGGCGATGCACGAACCCGTTGCGAAGAACAGGAGCAGGAGAACGACTTGGATTTCCATTACAATCTCCATCTAGAAACTTGGGTCTGGCACTAATCCGTCCTTGGAGATTAAATGTGGACTAATCTCCCCTGCCCATCTCAGGTTGGGTGGTTACAGAACAAGGGAGGAGAGGAGCAGGGGCTTCCTATTCCCTACCCTGAGGTACGTGGTTTGAATTGCCCTTTGACCTCCCACCGCAATTAGGGAGGGGAGGGAAGACTTGGGTGACGTGGCGGTGTTTCATTGGTCTCTTCGGAGAGGGCAACGAGGGCAGTTGCTTCGGGTTGACCCGTTTTGAAAAGGGCCGTGGGATTTGGGGTCGTGTAATGATATTTATGGAATTTGGTAATTTAGTGGTAAGAGAAAAAGACAGGAAAAAATAGGAGGAAATTAAGTGAGGAGATGATTAGGACAGACATAATCCCGTGATTAACGGTGGATTATGTGTCGTGATTAGTTGGCTCGGAGAGGAATGGACCGATTCCGGATAAACTTATTCCGGAATAATGTCTCGTCAAATGGAGGAGGAATAAGATTTGCCAAATTAATGGGGCTTTCCATCAGTCGAAGTTGATGTACGTGTTAATTACTTATGACTTTGATTTTGTTTAGTGAACTTTAGAATGAAGTCGGTCATTTTTTTTTAAGAAATCAACGTTGACATTCGATGCTAATCGCATACGAGTAATGTTAAAAATATTTTATACAATCGACTTAAATATATACAAATTGGATGGAAAATATATGATATAAATTTCCTATGTTAATTTGTATCATAAAAATTAAACAAATATGGTAAAAAAATGTATAAAATTGTATTATATGGGATTAAAAATAAACCTATGATTATATTTTTATACGGAAACAGATATGCGGATACGGATACAGATGTTTGCGGATATCAAAATGATATCCATATCCGTATCTATTTTAAAACGGATACGAATACGGATGTCAAGATCTACATAAATCGGATAAGGTGATGGATCGGATACGAATATATTCGTAATCGTTTGCATCCCTAGTTTTCATCCACTCCATACGTGTTGAACAACTCAAATTAGGAGGATTCTTCTTCAATATTTCAGATCATGCAAGAAGATACGATAACAAATCAGATGGTGAAGTTCGCATCGGGTGGTGCATCTATTCACGTGGAACCCTTCAATGGGAAGAATAACTTCACCTTATGCCAATGACGGGTAACGAACAAACTCACACGAGAAGTACTTGTAAAAGTTCTACGATATAAAGACAAGAAGCTAGAGATAAGATAAAGGATTCAGAGTGGTAGAAGATGAGGGATCTCACGAATAATACAATACAATTGTTCGTGACAGATAATACTCCTGTCGAAGTCGTTTGCTCAGAGGATCCGATGGAGGTTTGGATGAAGCTCGGAGGACATCATAAATCCAAATCTACGACTAAATGATTATTGATGAAGAAGAAGTTCTATGGTGAAAAGATGATTGGTGGGACAAAACTCGAGGTACACGTGGATTAATTCAACAAGATTGATGAATGTGCTCACAATTGAGGAGAAGAACATGAAAGGAGGATCTCTCTTCAAGGAGGAGGATAAGACGTTGATCTTATTGAGTTCTCTCCATCTTTCTACATTCATATTGTTAGGGCATTGCTCTATGGCAAGAAGATCATCACGTTGGATAAGACAGTTGCTTCGTTGCTTATGGAGGAATCTTGATGAGATGACAAATGGTGAAGGTCATATGCTGCCAACCAAGGGTAGACATTGTAGATCAAGGGAGATCAAGTTCAAAGGTTGACCTAAGTCACGAGGTCCAATCCGATACTTCTATGGTGACAAGAAGGTTAAAAATAGTTGATTTTCTAATACATGGGAAGGAGAAAGTGAGGAAGAATGACTATTATTTGGACTCATATAGGATTCAACACGGTCTATGGAGACTTGTTAGCGTACTTTAGATAGATTAATGCAGATTCAGTGTGGCTTCTAGACTCAACATGTTTCACATGTGCTAATCTAGGGAGCAGTTTAGCACCTATGAGGCATGCATTGATGGCATAATGAAGATGGCAGGTGTAGAGGTTCTCTACGTAAAGGAAGTTGGATTATTGCAATTTCTGATGTTAGACAAGAAAAATCTTGTTTCAATTGGAACAATCGCGTCCCGAGGATATCAAGTCACCATAGAAGAGAGAGTTTTTAGAGTGAGAAATGGAGAACGTGTGGTGATTTGTGAAACGAGGATGTTGAAGAAGATGTGCATTCTCGAGGGAAGGGTCGTCGAAGGCGATGGAGCTCTAGTTTTTTCCTTGGATGAGTGGTATGAGAAAAGAGCACCGGGTTCTTGGCCGCTTTGCTGCAGAAGCATGCAACAAGGAAAAGTGAGTGAGGATCGCTTTATTAGATGATGGAAACACAATCTCTAGTCATGAGACAAATTTATCGTGCTGCAACAAGAGGCACAACACTGAGTTATGCGAGTGTACCTAAGAGGATGCACACCGAGGGCACCCAACGATTGTTGCATCACCTAGAGGTGGTAAGTTCTTAATAAGGAGACGTGTAGATGACGGGGATATCCCAATGCTGACTCAAGATAACGTGGAAACTATGATGAAATTTAACTCAAGGGAGAGATTATTAGAATTATAATCATAATAAGATTGGGAATCCTGAAGGGATTCGATTCCAGATCTTAATAACAATTGAGTTTTATTCTTTTTCAGTCCTAATAAGAATAAGACTAATGACTGTAATTGGGTAACATATAGAGGGGATGCATGCATTACCTCCATGCCACAACAAGAGGGATTGACACATGAGGAAAACGAGAGAGGGAGAAGAGACGTGAGAAAGCGAGGGAATGGTAAGAGTTGCACTCGTTCTACTGATTGATGATTTTTTTCTCCTATGAGCGTGAGAGTTAAATGATCACTGCTATATTACTTGTGTCTTCTTCTTAGCATGCTTTCGTGTTAGTTGGTGGTTGCACATTCATATCAGGTGTTTGATCTCCAACAACTGGTATTCAAGAGGAGGAAAAATCGGTTCGTATCCCTATAACATAGTGTCGATTCTAAATGCTAAGTTTCATTTAAACCCCTCTCTTCTTTCTTAAATGATAGATTCTAAATTCGTAAATCGTATGTAATCAATTACCCTATTTTCCCACATCTTGCAAACCTGCATGATGCCACCACCCCTCCTACGTGGCGTCGATGTTGCCTCCCTCCTACGTGGCGTCGATGTTGCCTCCCTTGCATGCACGATGTTATCCCCATCCTAGAAATGTTTCAAACATGTACTTTGATTTTTGCGTATATATTGTTTCTTAAGTTTATGTGCAAATGATAATATATATCTTGTGATGAATTCATTAAAATTTTGATAGTATATATGTTGATCCATCTAATATTGTACATGTCCACTAATTGGTGACACATAATACAACTCTCTTTCTTATGTCATTTGGTAACCATAATTGAGAATCAAACATCAAATCTTCTATATGAAGCTCTCCCTTCCTTATTAGTCACAATAGTTCTTTTAAAGAAATCACGGGCAAATATCAATAAATGTTTTTACATATACTAAACATTATTGATCTATTAATCTATTAAAATTTATTTTCTATATTTGGATGCATTACATAGAGTTTTCTCAGCTACTGAAGATATTATTGAAATATTTTTGAGGTTCATATTAAAAATAATAAGCCAAGTGAACAATATTCTCATATTTGGATACATTGCAAAAAAAATCAGAAGTCGTGAGACTATGGCTTTTTACAATGATTGTAGTACACATTATGCATAGACAACGGTTAATGATCTGTTAAATCTACAAAAACATACCATGAAGAAATAAAAAAGTTCGGCAAATAACATTGCAGGGCCAATACAAAGTCAATAGACATTAACATTCGAATAATGGAAAAAAACTTTTAATATCATCTTAGTTGAATGGGAACCTATGCTTGCACTTTGAACAAATAATATACTACATAGTTTAGTTCAATATGGTTTGATCTATTCATGGTTTATCCAACATTTTAATTAATCATAGCACGTGCAATATAATGGTTTAATTATGATTTTCATTATAAATATTGTTACCACTATACTAAATTAATATTATGTTTTCATGTTTATCTGTTAACATTTCCCTTTACCAAAGTTTGAACAGTTATTTTATTGACACGTGCGTATGTACGTATGCATGCATCATACATGTGTGTGTATTATACCCGATTTTCTCGTTTATAAAACACGTTGGATAGCTTTGGGGAGTTTTTCATATTACCATGTATATTCACATGGACGGATATAGAGAGGGGCATGGAGGGGCACATGCCCCCCCTAGTTTCTATGATGCCATTTCTTTATTGTTGATATAATATTATATTTATAATGTTATTTTGGTATTTATGTACTAAATGTACTTATAAATTTAACTTGTTAACCCCCTCACTCAATTTGGATTTGCTTTATCATCTCTCTCCACAATTCTCTCCTCATTTTATCTTTTGAAATCTCTTTCCATGCATATATTCTTTTGCTTCTCTCTCAATTCGACTTGTTCCAAGGAAGTATAAATAGAAATTTAAAAAATTAGTTTGAATATTAATCATGTCCGATTGAAGTGGACTAGTTTGACTCGGATCGTACTGCGACAAAGAATTGAGATATTATTATTAATTATATTATTATTAATTATCAACAATGATTCAACAAGCACATTCTTAGTTACAGACATACACACACACAAAATTGCACGTGCATGTGATTTTCATGATTTAGAATATCGGTTCCACCCGTATGAACCATAAATTAAGCTCGATCAAATTTTTTGAGGTTGATACAAATGATGAAATCATGAATACTCCACTCGGTTTGACCCAACAGTTGAACTCGATAAAAGACCAAACCAATGACTAAATGGTTCAACAGTCTGGGTTTTAAAAATCTTATTCTCACCCTTTCTCCATGCATCTCCCTTTCTTTCTCACTCACTGATATTTATCCCTCTTTCACTCGTTGAGAAAAATGAGTGTAAATACAAATGTAACTTTATTTTATGATTTTTATATTGTTTCTATTGTGACCCTATGCTCCATGTTTAAATTTAGATGTTTGTATACAATTTTTCCTAACTCCTTTAGATTCATGGAAAAGTTTCAAAATCTTATTGCATATATGATTTGTCCAAATTTTTAATTTATATGTATGTATCCGATATTCAATCTTACGATTTTATATATTTGCAACAAAAAGAGATATTTTTTGCTCATAAATGATTAAGAAGTTTAATCAAATTATCATTTTTATGATGCATTATAATTACGCCACATGTTACTCGGTAATATTACAATCAACATATAAATAAAAGTTTTATTTTGTGCCCCCTTTGCACAAAGTTTCTGGCTCCGTCCCTGTATATTCATATATATATATATATATATATATATAGAGAGAGAGAGAGAGAGAGAGAAGGGATCCTACTCCATGGAGTAGGTAATTTACCTACTCCATTTTCTTCTTTTTCAAAATTTTTTTATTTTTTTTGAAAAGTGCTTCCATAAATTTTCATAACTATATCCCTCTAATATGTCATTCAAATTTCGTCAGAAACAGAGACTCCTACGGCCTCCATCTAGACTGTCATTTTTTAACGGTCTCAGATTTGCTATATTTTTCGCGTTCTGGATGGAGGTCGTAGGAGTCTCTGTTTCTGACGAAATTTGAATGACATATTAGAGGGATATAATTATGAAAATTCATGGAAGCATTTTTCAAAAAAAAATAAAAATTTTTTGAAAAAAAGAGAGTGGAGTAGGTAAGTTACCTACTCCATGGAGTAAGATCCCCTTCCTCATATATATATACACACACACACACACACACACACATATATATATATATATCCCTCCTATATGTCATTCGAATTTCATCAAAAACAAAGACCCTCGTACCTTTCATCTAGAACAGGTCGATTACATCAATTTTAAGACTGTTAAAATTACTTATTTTGGATGGAGGGCATAGGAGTCTCTATTTCTGACCAAATTAGAATGTCATATTAAAGGGATATAGTGATAAAAATAAATGACGATATTTTCCAAAAAAACAAAAAAATGGTCGAAAATGGAAAAAGGACAACCTCATCTCTCTCTCCCTCTCTCTATCTTTATATATAGAGAGAGGGGGGGAGAGAAGCTGCTCCGTGGAGCTACTAACCTAAGTTACTCCACAAGTATTTTTTGCCTTTTTTATTTTCTTTCAAAAATACGATCATATATTGTCATAACTATATCCCTCTAATATGTCATTCAAATTTCATGAGAACAGAGACCCATATGCCCTCTATCTAGGACAGGTCAATTACAGCAATATATCACCGTTAAAATTATATGTTCTGAATGAAGGATATAGGAATCTATGTTTCTGATGAAATTTGAATTACGTATTAGAGGTGTATAGTTATGAAAATCCATGGTGGAATCTTCAAAAAATAAAAAAAAAAGCAAAAAATGCCCATGGATTAGTTAAGGTTAGCTACTCCATGGAGTAGCTCACTTTCCTCGTATATAATGTATTTTCGTCAATATATCACTCTAATATAGTATTTTCTATTTTCATCGGAAATAGAGACTCGATTTCAATAATTCTAAAATTGTTAAAATTGTTGTTCTTGATGTAGCGTATATGAATCTCTATTTTTGACGAAATTTGAATGACGTATTAGAGGGATATAGTACTGAAAATAAATGGTGGTATTTTCAAAAAAAATAATGATAAGTAGCGAAATGAGTATGGAGTAGCTAAGGTTGACTGCTCCATGAAATAATTTTCCATTCTTGTATATATATATAATAGTATGCTCCCTAGGAACATGTAACTTATATCATCATTTTTTCTCATATTATTTTATTTTTTTAAATAATAGATAGAAGGATTTAGATCATCATATAACACAATGGTGTAATTCAAAATTTAACCTATTTCATGACTTTTATTCCTTCCATCAAGAATACCAAATTTTATCGGACTCATAATTAATGAAGTTTATCCCTTTTAGATGGACATGTATGGAATGCCTATTTTACACAAAATTCGAAACACATATTCTACTTATTATTTTAAGTAAATCCCCTCAAGATTTCATTTTAACGGGCGGAATTTGGGTCAAGTTCGTAGGTCAATCTCATGGGCTGGGTCGGACCGGCCCGGCTCAACCTAATGTTCATCCTTGCATTTGTCATTGTAATCTCCAAAAATGTTAAATCTACATAATGGGTTTGTAGGGACATACCAAAAGAAACTATGGTAGGCACGCACCCCTATTGTTTGCAACTTCAAAAGGCATACATTTTCCCTCTCTCTCTCTCTCTCTTCTCTCTCTCTCATACGCGCATACTGGGATGCAAAAATTCAAGTGGGGAGCGCAGTCGTGCATCTCCACCTTCATGCCATCGGATCATCCTGCCCACCGGATCCAACAGCATGCAAACATCATACGCGCGCCCCATCGGGTCCATCTTCTAGAACCGCTACCTTCTAGAACCCCTACGAAATGGCGCACATAGCACCATGAACCCTCACCGCACGATGTTGTTTACAAACCCATAGAGTAATAGGGCATAATGTGCTCTCTCTTCATAAAGCCCAGAAAATGAGGTGGAACAAGGAAAGAGGAATGAAGAAGTGAAATAAGGAGAAATAAAAGAAAAGGAGAATAAGGACTTATCCGATCTTTATTTCCCTACCAAACAATAACATGTAACTGTCCAAATTCTACAACGTCTTTACGTTGAAGGCAGTTGTTATCATGACCATTATCTTTCTTTGTATATATGATCATCGAAGTTGTTATCTAGGAATAAACTCAACATCTTCCACTTAACCAATATCTCTCAATTATATAAGTGATTGTGTATGTGAAAAGGAACAAATGGTTTACATAGACAACTTCAATACAATCCATACATCCTGTTCAAAAAAGCATCCTGAATTGAAAATGGGAAGAGTATAAATTAAGTATTTTCCCTCTTTCCATTCCACTCAATGCTATAGACTGGAGTAGCATGTAAAATTAAAGTTTTGACTTTTTAAAGGCATGCCTTAGCCCCTACCTGGGAAATGCCACTTTCACAAAAAAAAAAGTGGATTTTCTGGTCCATGAAATTTCACAAACTTTGATAACAATTCATAATCCCATAAGAAGAGTTTCTTTGGGAAGAGAGAGAGGGAGAGATAAATTTGTGCAATTTACGTAACCTTGTAATTACGCATATTGACTTTAAATCTACATGGTTTCTATATGCAACTGAGATATGCAATGTCATTTTGGTACGCTCTTGACCCTTGTTCATGAGCTAAATTGGATTTCCGATTATATCAAAACTATTAGGGTAACACCTCAACTTCAAATATAGTGTCATACCTAAAACTCACAAAGTGTAGGTGTGTGTTTTATAAGTGATGGGGATTACTACTTGATAACTTGAGCTTAAGCATTTTGGGTGGTTGCCAACGGGTCCATCTAGGCTCGTAACCAACAAGTTGTCCGGGTCAGTTTTCCTCGATAACGGACCGAACACCTAAGCCTGGGACGTTACAAATGGTATTAGAGCCAAATTCTCTCTGATAGTGGAAAGGGCTACCCGAGAGGTGGAGTAGTCCTACAAAGAGGTTGGAGGAAATGGCTACTCGGAGCGTGCAACCGCCACTATCATTGAGAATAAGTGATGGTTCATGTCGCAACGAGAACGTTGCGGATATAAGTGAGGGAGGTTGTAACATCCCAATCCCAAATATAGTGTCATACCTAAAACTCACGAAGTATGGGTGTGTTTTATAAGTGATGGGGAATACTACTTGATAACTTGGGCTTAAGCATTTTGGGTGGTTGCCAACGGGTCCATCTAGGCTCGTACCCAACAAGTTGTTAGGGTCAGTTTTCCTCGATAACGGACCGTGAACCTAAGATCGAGACGTTACAATTAGCATATTTGGTAACATTGTTAGATTGGATTGGAGTAACCTCTTGTCAAACGGTTAGTCCAATAGGTAATCCTCTTGTCATTGTGAATAGTAGTTTTTTTAGGATTGGAATCGTAAATGTGATGTGATGTGGTATTGTTTGTGTTATATTGATTGTTTTTGTGATTATAATATATTTTTATGTTAATTTTTTTTGAATGTAGTTTAAAAATATCATGAGAAAGAAAATATGAGATCCTTGCAACTAGACTTGGTCAAACTGCACGCCGAGCGGGACCATATGCCACATGAAATGTAAAATACTAAATATAACGTACCATTGACAACGTAAAAGAAAAAGTTGAATCATATTGCATTAAATGTATGTAAAATCTATTTTTTAAAATATGTGTTTTTATTTTGTGGATTGGATCAAATCAGGTCAATTTATTGGTAGATGTCCACGATCCGTCCATTTGATGAGAATGCCAAAGAGTAGACATGATTGAGCCGGCCCAAGCTGCCCCATGAACGGGGTGGACGAGCTGGGCTGGCGGGCAGAAAAGCTCATCTGCTCGCTCTTTAGGTGGGGGTCCGATGGGGAAGGGCTAACCCATTCGGTGACTTTTGTGGTCACCCTCACTGAATCGACTTGGATCTAAACTACGATTCAGAGAAAGTCGAGCTTCCAGTCTGAATATATATACAACAAAATCCAATCCGAAGATGTAGGGGTAGAACTCTAAAACCAATCAGGGATATTTTCATTTCTAGATAGACAAAACCCACGAATGGAAACTCTTGAGTCGGTTCAAGATATAAGACTTTTAGGGTTCGTTTGGTAATTGGATTACTTCGGGGTAATCCGGTTTACCCCTCTCTATTCTTGGGTTAGAATTCCATCACAAATCATAGTGACCTCAAATTACATTCCTTTTTTCCGACCCTCTTCAATCCCCATAACCATTCCAAACAGCTACTGTTCACATCAGATTACGCCAACCTACCTCAACCCATTAACCAAACAGACCCTTAGTGGATTTGATTTAACTATGGGTTGAACGATATGTTACCATATAACATCACGACGGAGAGGAAAAATTTAGCGATAAACTTTAAATTCTTGCAAAAATCACAATGAAAATAAAACTATACAGTGATATTGGGGATATACTGTAAAGATTAAATAAGAGAAAAATGACGATTTTTAAGTGCAGTTTAATTTAATTTAGGGTTTTACATATGTGCCTCCCTTAACATGTTGTGTTCCTTTCTTTTTAACCAGATCAGTCATGCCTCGCCTCCATGGGTAGAGGGCGTCACTTAGCTCCAACTCACCTCATGTAAGTTGACGATCTCCTTCTTTTTTCCGAATGCTCGGTCCGAGCTCTCTAGGAGGTCGATGATATCCTCTCTTCATTTCACTCCTCGGGTCTGAAACTCAACATCAACAAGAGTAAATTTTTTAGCCCCAAGTGCTTTGAGGACGGGAGTGTTGCTCTTCAGTCCCAGGGATGCCTAGGCAAGCCTTGCCTGCGACTTACATGAGTCTCCCGCTTACCTCCTCTTCTAGCCATAGCACGGATTCAAGGATGTTGGAGGATAGGATTTGCACTGAAATGAATGGGTGGAAGGTGAAAACTCTATCATTCGCTAACTACCTCCAGCTGTTAAAGTCGGTGGTTCTTGGTATTACCATTTTTTGGGCGAATGGTCGGCTGCTAAAAATGCATGCTATCTAGATGATTGAGCACCTCTGCGTGAATTTTCTCAAGGGGAAACATATCCATAATATCGCATGTAGAACATCATGCCTCCCAGAGCTTGGGGTGGCGGGGGGGGGGGGGAGGAGGCTTGGGCTCAGATCATTGACTACTTTGAAAGGTGCTATGGTGGTTTCTTGGGACTGGAGGCTCCTATCGTCCGGCTCCTCTATCTGGGCGCATTTTATGCGCCAAAAATACCTATCAAATGACTCCTTCTGGGAAGTAGCAGCCAAAAGCAGAAGCTCCATCATCTGGAAGGAGATCTTGAAATCCAGGCCCATTTTGCGTGGGGTCGTGTCTGGTAATGCTCCACCGTTCATATGGTCATTCGATCCGAAGGGATTCTCTTTCTCCGGGGCGATGGAACTATCGTGCAACCGGAAAAACATTCAACCTTGGGGCCCGATTGTTTGGGCTAAAGGTACCCTGCCTAGATTTTCCTGCACTCTCTATAGGGCGGTATTGGGGCGCCTTCCTTCTACGGACTGGCTTGCCAAATTCGAAATTTGCCATCATTCAACATGCTACCTCTGTTCAACAGAATTGAAATCCCACAAACACTTCCTCTTCCCCTGCACCGCGGCTTCTGCAATTTGGGAGGGAGTTTATGCGAATTTTGACTTGTCCCTTCCACCACTTAATTCGATCCATGCTACTTATAGATGGTCTTGCTTATTGGCCACCACCGTTTGGCATATCTGGAGCGAAAGAAATTATCGATGGCAATCATTACTCTTATTGGGTTTGCAATCCTTGCCCTCGTTTTTGTTCTCCGAGGGTCAAGAAATCCCCCTATCCAGTTCTCTTGGCTAGAGGTTTTTGTGCTACTCAATCATATGTAGCTACTTCTTAAAGTGAATACAATACTTACTTATTTATCAAAAAAAAAAAGATCAGTCGCGCCTATGTACTCTAACAAAATTCACATTTATATCATCTTGTTAAGGTAAAATAGGGGCATAAGTGAAATTGCAAAAAAGTATAACTGTGATTTTTTTAATGTATAGCTGATATTAAAAAAATAGGCATAACTGACATTGTAGTCTAAGGGCTTGTTTGGTTGCAGGGTTGGGCAGGGTTGGCCCAACCCTGGTTACTATTCACAAGGGTAGTTCCTCCTCACAGATTACTATTCACCCACCCAACCCAGTCCAACCCAGCAACCAAACAGGCCCTAAGAAAACCCTGACCGTAGAAAACTTTGATTTTAATAATAATGATAATAATAAAACTGTCTAAATTGGACAGATTTTCGGTTTCTCTCGTAAACCCTGAACCGATTTTACATGAATACCCCTCCTAAATATCAACGGATACAAAAATACACCTCCATGTGTGCGGCGTCAGTAGGGATGCAAACGGTCGGATACGGATACGGATATAGGTATTACCATATCCTTATCCGTTTTTTAATACGAATACGGATGTGGATACGGATATTGACGGATATTAAAACTATCTTACCATATCCTTAAAAAACAGATACGGATGGAAATACTCTATAGAATCGCCTTAAATATATAAGAACTAGATGGAAAACACATGATATTAATTTACTATATGTGTTTGTATCATAAAAATTATATAAATAAGGCGAAAGAGGTAGAGAATTATGTTATATATGGTTTAAAATAAATCTATGACTATATTTATATACGAAAACGGATATATGGATACGGATACGGATGTTTGCGGATATCAAAACAATATCCATATCCGTATCCATTTTAAAACGGATACAGATACGGATGTCGAAATCTGTATAAAACAGATACTGTGACGGATCGAATACGGATATATCCGTATCCGTTTGCATCCCTAGGCGTCAGGGATTTAATTGTAAAACATAAAATTTTACTTGTTTTTTAATTTAAGAAGAGTACTTGCGTAAAATGAGAAATTTACATGGTAAGTTTATCGGATACTCATGTAACAAGCAAATTTACAGGAATATTTGCATAAAAACCTCTGGAAGCTATACATTTCAGTTATAACTGGACATTAACCGTCATGTATGAAAACATCATGACATGCATCTAGGGGGTGCACAGAGATAAAATCTGTAATCCGATCTAATACGATTTTTATGAGATTGAATTGCTTTGATTATGAGATTGAATTGATTTCATTTTATCATTCTAATGAAAGATACGAATTTTTCAGCTTAAAGTATGGATTGGTTCGAATCATTAATAATATCCAATACGTCAATCCCTTAACATATACATATATACACACACATAGATATATTTACCTACACACATATCTACACACTTGCATATAATAACTATTTGCATCCATTCTCAATTTTCTGTAAGACCATAATTAATACCATTTATTCTTTTTTTTAATATCAGTCTTGGATACGAGCCCTATTGCTAACATCCTTCATTTTCTCTTGAAAGTCTACTGCTAAATCCTCAAAATAATAAAATATAAGTGTAACGTGTAAAGTTACAAAATCATATTCAGTTATTCTCCTCCCAGTTCCTTCTCTCTATCATTTCGCTCTTAATAGAGTCACCTCAATTCAGGGGCATATGCGCATCTCTAACAGCTATGCATTGTAAAAAATGATTTTATGATGAATGAACATGAATTAAGCTAAGATCCGATCCATGTGCATCTCTAACAACATCACTTCAATTCAGGAGCATATGCACAATTACAAGATTTATATGTTATGGATGTCTAAACCAAAAAAAATGAATTTTTACATTTGTACTCTTACATTATGAGCATATATGTAAATTACAAAGTATGTTTGGACATCTATGTAATTGCATAAACTTGTAGGGCAGTACTGTGAATATTGTAAGAGTACATGGACACAGATGTTATTTTAGAAGAGATAGATGTATAATTGTAATTGAAGAATCTTGAAGGAGCACGCTTGTAAAAAAACAAACAAACCTATAAAAACATGAAAGAATAAGGATGAAGGTGGGGGTCACATGGGGTGTCCTTTCCTATAATAATAAAACAGAAATGCAAAACTTGTCATCAATGCTTTTCAAGTGCCTCACCTGTGGACTATACCTACCCCTCCTCCCTATCATGCTTTTTTATCACCCTTGGTTCCTTCAAAGCCTCGCCAATTTAATACACCCACCATATTTGAATTATACATTAATCTTCTATATATCCATCTGCCCCCACTCTTTCAAGTAAATATGTTTTATTACCAAGGATTTTGCATAGATGCTCTTCTAAAGAACTTTTATCGCACACACACCCTCGTAGCTCCTCGTTTGCACGCTCAACCTTCCATGTTATATTCTTACTTCAATAGTCTGGTGGTAAGGCAATGTGTCTATCACTAACAGACAATCCATTCCTTCTAAGGTTGGCTTGGGAACTCTGATAACTTTTGATTGCTAACTTCTTAGCAGATAGAAGTGCAGAATAACTCTTATGACCTTCCTATAGATGGTTAGGTTAGACACTAAATTTTAGAATTAAATCTGACATTTGGTATATAACAACAACAATAAATTTTTTTTCCATAATTAAGTAGGATCGGGTACATGGATTCTTCGCCTCCATTCAGATCTATCTTGGATCATTCTCGGGCGTATATCCAAAAAACTAAGATCCATTCGTATAATCTTTTTTCCAACACTTCGTGGATTGTCCTCGCCCTCTCTTAGCCGACTCAACATCCCAACACTCACATCTCCTAACCGGTACATCAGCTGACCTTTTTTGCGAATGAACAAATCATCTTAAGTGATTTTCTCTCATATTATCCTCGATCGGGGCTATACCAACTTTCTTTCTGATTGCATCATTACAGATCCGATCTTTACGCTTGTGTCCACACATCTACCTTAGCATTTTCATTTCTGCTACAGTCATTTTCTGCACATGTCTATGGTTCACATACCAGCATTTAGATCCATAGAGCATAACAGGTCTCACAACTACTTTGTAAAACTTTCATTTAATTTTTAAAGGAATTTTCTTATTACATAGAGCATCAGGGGCTCCTCTCCACTTAAGCCAGCATGCATTTATTTTATTAGGAAGTTGAAAAGATCTAACCATCACGAAGCAACTTCCTAAATGGTATTTTCTAAAAAATACTATTTAGGAAGTTGACTCCGATTGTTTTACGCTGGCTGTCGGCTACCTAACGCAACCCTCCTCGTTTATCTGGACTTAGAACCGGTCATGGTTGAGTTGAAATCTAACATTTGGTATATTGAATATATTCGGTTCGGGAATAAGCAGGAATAAGGATGGAGAATAAGGAGAATGAGGGTATATTCTTTGTTCGGCTAGAGGATAGGAATAAGGAGAATAATGTGAGATAAAGGTAGGTAAGGTGGGATAAAGATAGGAATAAGAGTGAAATAAGATGGAATAATGGAGAATAGTCGTACCACTGGGAACCACGTCGGGAGGAGAATTGACACCTTATTCCATGGCTTATTCTCCTACCAAACAGGGACTAATTTTAGTTTGTATATATGATATTTTTACACTTTTTTATGCCATCCGGTAACACTTATTTCTCTAATGCATCATTACAGATCCGATCTTTACGCTTGTGTCCACACATCTACCTTAGCATTTTCATTTCTGCTACAGTCATTTTCTGCACATGTCTATGGTTCACATACCAGCATTTAGATCCATAGAGCGTAACAGGTCTCACAACTACTTTGTAGAACTTTCATTTAATTTTTAAAGGAATTTTCTTATTACAGAGAGCATCAGAGGCTCCTCTCCACTTTACCCAGCATGCATTTATTTTATTAGGAAGTTGAAAAGATCTAACTATCACGAAGCAACTTCCTAAATGGTATTTTCTAAAAAAATACTATTTAGGAAGTTGATTCCGATTGTTTTACGCTGGCTGTCGGCTACCTAACGCAACCCTCCTCGTTTATCTGGACTTAGAACCGGTCATGGTTGAGTTGAAATCTAACATTTGGTATATTGAATATATTCGGTTCGGGAATAAGCAGGAATAAGGATGGAGAATAAGGAGAATGAGGGTATATTCTTTGTTCGGAATAAGGAGAATGAGTAAGCAGGAATAAGGATAGGAATAAGGAGAATAAGGTGAGATAAAGGTAGGTAAGGTGGGATAAAGATAGGAATAAGAGTGAAATAAGATGGAATAATGGAGAATAGTCGTACCACTGGGAACCGCGTCGGGAGGAGAATTGACCTCTTATTCCAGGGCTTATTCTCCTACCAAACAGGGACTAATTTTAGTTTGTATATATGATATTTTTACACTTTTTTATGCCATCCGGTAACACTTATTTCTCTAACTATTTTGTAATCACACTTGTGCCTTTAGAATTTTAATGAAATTCAGGATAGTGCTCGATGTTATTATGAGCATGCCCTCTATTACTTGACGAAGGTAGTACTGTGATTTTTTAAGAGTATGAAGGCACGTGTAATTGTAAAAAAAATAACGCCATAAATACTAATTAAAAGAAAGACGCATGTATAAGAATCCCCATTGGGGTGGGCACTAATTAGATTTCTCTTGAAGTTACACTTTCGAGCCAAATCTGACTTCCTTGATTTGTTCATTTTAAAAATAAATCTAGTAGATTATAAATTAAATTAATTTGAAAAGCATTTTAAAATAAACAGAGGTAAGTCAACAAAGGGAACATAGATGTGGTGAATGCCTAAACATATGGAATAAAATGCAACCATGTTTGTTTAATAATAGGATTTTTTCACTTGTTCCCCCTTTCAAATTTTGTAATTACAGTTATATCCTTATCTTTTTTACTCTAACACGTTTGTCCATATATTCATACAAAATTCACAGTTCCGTCCTTTTATAATTACATGTATGTCTTTATTTTACCTTAACAGAAGGTAGAGCTGCGAATTTTGTAAAAATATAAGAACACAAGTGAAGGTAAAAAAAGATAAGAATATAACTGTAATTAGAGAATCTCAAATGGATACAAGTGTAAAAAATTCTTAACAGCTTGATCATTTATTTATTGATTCTAGCTTTGGAATGCTTCTTTTTGGAAACATTAAATAATATTATGGCAGCTGAAAAGAGTTGGCTGCTTTTGAGAAAGGCAAAACTGGTTTGCTTTCGAAGGACCGCAGTTGTGTTTGCCTTGCAAAATACGTCTTCCTTGGTCAATATCCGATTGCTTTTTATTTGATTTAAGATTTATTAATTATGGAGTTTGATTGACCAATAGGGTTCGAAATCAGGGCAGTGCTATTTAAATAATACCTACGGCAGCATCCTTTTTTTCTCAAGCTTATAGATAACACTGGATTTTGTTTTTTTTATTTAGTGCACAGGTCATTAATCTTGTCATTTTTATGTCACTTGCTCTTATCATGGCCGGCCAGCATATTAATTAATTTCAGAGGCAAAATTCTTCCCTTAGAGTGCAATTTGGGCATTAAATATAAATTAAAGAAAAACACAAGACATGTGTCACTTCAAGAACCGAGCAACCGCAGAGGATAAGGAAATATAAGTATCCTTTTGATGATCGTAGAGGGGCGGAGTCATGATTTGTTTATAGGTGGGGTCAATTTTGAAAAAAATTAAAACACTTGTATTATGATGTAGAGATAAGTCAAAATGCTGCTATCGAGTTCTATTATAAAAAAAATGATGAATATATGTCTAAAAGAAACACACCTAATTTATAGAAGCTTTGTTCGATAATTTTTTATTAGGGATTTTATCACTTGTGCCCCTCCGAGATATCGCAATATCAGTTATGCCCCTATCTTGTTGGTAATATCAGTTGTACCCCTCACTTCTTGCCGTTTTATCAGTTGTGCCCTTAGGTTAGTTGTCGTCCATCTACGGTGCAAATGGACGTTAACTTTGAGGACATAAGCGGAATTATTATTAAAAAAATGGTTCAGTGGTCATTTTGACACCATCTTCCTCATCCTCTTCTTGTTCCTCCTCTTCCCCATCCTCTTCCTCCTCCTCCAACCTCCTCCTCCTCCCTCTCCGCCCCCACCCCTGTCCCACGCCGCCCAGCTCCGCCCTGAGCTCCCCGGCCTCCTTCCAACCTGCCACCTCCGCCCCTGCCCCACGCCGCCCATCCCCACACCCCCTCCCCTCCCCGACGCCGCACCTCTTCCCCCCCCCCCCCCTCCCGCACCTCCTCCCAGCCCGCCGCCCCCTCCCTGGCGCCGCCCCCTGCTCCCCCTCCCCCCGTGCCACACTACACCCAGGAAGTTGAGCTCCACCATACCTCGACACCCGACACCAATGGCGTCCTTCACAACCCTCCTCCCCTCCACCACTCCCCTCTACACCCTCCGCCGCTCCGCCAGACCCACCACCCGCACCCTCGCCCTCCCCCATTTTCATCTCCGACGCCCTCCCCTCGGATGACTCCCCCTCCACGGCGCTAACCCTCCTCGGCACCGGCTCTGCGACCGCGGCCCCCTCGAGGGCGTCACCATCTGCGATACCGGTTGCGGCACGGCAGTCTCTCCATCCCCCTGGCCTCTGAGGGCGCCCTGGTCTCTGCCAGCGACATCTCCGCCGCAATGGTAGACGAGGCCCGCAGGAACACCCAGGATCGGCTCCCCGAAGGCGCTATCGTCCTGAAATTCGAGATATCAGATCTGGAGTCTCTGCAGAAGAGGTACGACACAGTGGTTTGCCTTGACGTCATTCACCGCGTTCCACCGACGCCAGCTCTCCACCAACCGCGCGACCGCGCAACCAGCGCCAACCCCTCGATAACGTCGTGAAGCCGACCTCCTCCCGCAGCCACGCACCTCCCCCGGCCCCTGCCGTCAGCCCGCACCTCCTCCGCAGCCTCGCACCTCCTCCCCAACCCTCCTCCTCATTTGATTTTATTCTGACCATAATACCCCTCTTAACCACACCATGGTTTGAGTAAACTATGGTTATTTTATTTTTTTGACGGTCAATCTGACGGAAGGGCACAATTGATGACGGAGAAAGAAGTGAGGGGCACAACTGATATTACCAAAAAGATAGGGGCATAACTGAAATTGCGATATCTCAGAGGGGCACAAGTGATAAAATCCCTTTTTATTGTATAGAAATCATCAATAATAACTTCTATGTTGGCTTTCTCTGCTATCTCTTTCTCGACAAATAATCATATAGCTTCTAAGATATCCATCTTCCATCTTAATCATACAATAATATCTTATTCTAAACATGATCGATATTTATGAAACTAAGAAACATGAATGGTTTTCACAATCAGATGTTGGATTATTTGAAGAAAATGCTGATAAATTTTTTTATGTACAAGTATTATCATATCACGCTTATTTACCGCATACTCCCATATCTGACATCGCAATCCATGATCACGAACAATCTAAAACTCATCAGTGTGGACACTTTTGGACATGTATATCACTAGGAGCTAGATCACTTGCAGGAACTATATCATCATTCGAAATAGTTGGACAACATGTAGAAGATTCACACAATATGATATCTATATTTGTGTGAATGACAAAAAGCATAAACCTATATGTATATGTATCCACGAAATGTTGAATTTCTGTCCACTATATTCATAAACGTAAAATAATAACATATACCGAATGGAGTATAATCAATCATTCAACATGAAGCTAATCATCTATCCACCGTACTCATCTAAGTTATCAAAAGTTAACCATTCAAATTCCACTCAATTTTTAATAATCATATAGAAAATATAAACTTTTACTTTATTTTTAAAAATATTAACAACTCGACACGTCAAAACACTACGCCCTTGGGATTTGTGTGAAACGAGTAGCACGATACTACGAGATTCGTAAAACTTGACTTGGAAATTTGATCTGGATCCCATGTCGATTAAAAGAGATCTGATTTTGGATGCTGTGAAAAAAGTGATCGAAGTGAGATTTCCTTGTACTCGCAGGTAGAATAAACAAGTGGAGATGGATGAACTCTTGACATGGGGATAATGAGATTGTGGGAAACGAAGGGGGAAGGACAATTGGAATCGGAATGGTAGTGTTCTCACATTGGAAAGGATTTTTTTTAGAAAAAAGAAGTGTAATGTGACAGAAGCCTTGACGAGGGGGGAAGAGAATAAAAAAAGAATTGAAATTTGAGAAAGAGGGACTATAACTTCCTATTTGGCGGAAAGAGAAAAGCAATTTTTAAATAGTTAATGAATTAGGGGACTACAATATGTGTATTTCTATTTTTGGAAGGGGGTCATTATATGGTCTCTCATTTGGGGCGGAGGGCCATGACCCCTACCTGTCGTGTCGTCCTCTCTCTATGCCCATGTCGCACCTCAAATAGTTTAGCTTTAACTTCTTAACCATGTTCGTGGTTCCAGATTATTGGTTGATAAAAAAATATGAGGTGAATTTACCAAGAAGTCATAATATTACATGTGATTTATTAATTATTCGTAAGTAATTCATTGGGATCCGTGCTTCAAGAATAACTACTAAGAGATGGTTAGAACAAGAGTTGTAATAATAATATCGTTATCGAAATGTACATGTAGTAGAAAATTATGAAAATCCACTGAGATATGGTATGTCATGAGCGAGTATTTGAGACAAGAGACGGATCTTAATTTTTGTGTGATCAATTCCGTTGATCCAGCCTATTTAATGTCATTTTCAAGAGTTAGAGGAAATGCAATTTAGATACACTAATAAGTAAGGGATGAGATGATTAATGTTGACCCCGCAAGGACAAATGATTGATTTACCCATTCAGATAAACTTATTATGATCGAATACTATTATGGTTATAGCACAGGTTGTTGTCAAGTGACCACATCAAGGAATCCCCTTTGAACTCCTTCACATATCGAGAAAAACTACATCAAGTTAATAATTATTAACTTATGATGATCGAATACCCTTGCCTCCAGCTCTCTTCGTGCAGAATGCTAAATGAAATTGAAACCTATACCACATGCAATGTAACCGACGAAATCACTCTGGAATGGTGGTTGCTATTATTGTGAAGCACAAAATGCAAAACAACTAGAAAGAAGCCTAAGGGTCCAGTCTTGGAGGCTCCTCGCTGTCCACCGCAGTGGGTCCTGCAAGCGTTGTATGGAAACCTCTCGCGTCACGCGTTTTCAAGTCTAAGTGAAAAGCGATTTAAATTTGACTAAGTCCAAGTGCAATCTATAGGTACATACAAGTCAATTAGGACTTTGGACCTACTCTATCAACAAACAATATTATTCTAAGGCTCAATCACACAAAACAAATAAAAATAAAAAGCAAAAAACAAAGAAAAATAAAAAGCAAAAAATCATGAAAAACTTATGAGCCCCCCAAGTGAACAATCACCCGGGGCAGTGGACCTCGTGAAGTGTGAAGTGTCCTTGAGAGTCCAAATTATTATAATTAATGTGTCTCTCGCTCTTAAATTACAAATAAAATAAAATAAAAATAAACGACAAAATACATTGCCTTCAGAAATCCTCCAAGTCCTCATTTGTCGCTCTCTCTTGTCGGCTTGTGTAGAAAAGCTGACTCCGCTTCACATGGGTGCGTAGGTCTCCTAAGAGAGCCTCCCTTGATCTGTGGTCCCTCACAACAAAGTCATACAAGAAAGAGGGATAAACAACTCACAAACAATATCAAAATAAAAAATGAAAAATAAATATGTGAAAATATAAACAAGAGGGATACAAAAATCTATCTATAAGACGTTGCTCACTGGCAACTGCATCATTTGTTAAAGCGGGTCTTTCGTAGGTCAAATATGCTCTCACATGGTGAAGACAAAGTCATTGTGGAGACCCACAAGAAACTCTACTTCAAACAACAATTAATCCACAATCAATGAATAAAAAAGTGCAAAGTGTGTGGAGTTCAAAATTATTTTATTTAACTATACAAAATGCGTGTACAAATGCAAGTATGTAGAGTGTTGGATACAAGGAGCAAACGTGATAGAATGGGAAATTCAATCTAAAATTTGTCCTTCCCATGCCTATTTATTATCTTTTCGTGTGGGTTTTTAATTTTATATATTTTTATATATTTTTGTTTTATATTATTTTTTAATTGTTTTTAATTTTTATATTTTTATTTTCTTTTGTATTTTCTGATTTAATTTTTTACTTTTTATATTTTTTATTTTTGTGATTTTTATTATTTTTGCTAAATTTTATATATTTTTAAAATAAAAAATATTCTAAAATAAAGACTAAATAAATAGGTTAGAGTGAATTGAGATTTAAAAATATAAAAAACCTTAAAATTAATCAAAATCAATTTTAATATAATGATAATAAATTATATAAATTATAGAATGGAAATTAATATTTTTGGAGTTTTTGTGATTTTTTATATTTTTTAAAGAAGTTTGGAGCATTTTAATTTTTTAGATTTTTTATTTTTCTAATTTTAGTGGTTTCTTGTTTGGAGTTGTAAAAACATTATAATAGACAAGTAATAATCTTTCTGGAATTTTTAAAATAATTTTATAATTTTTTGAATTTTTAAAGCAAACATGGACACAATCATGTTATTTTGATTTTTTTTTAAATAGGCAAAATGTCAAAAATGCAAAACTAAAATTATAACATGAAAGTGTACACAAGTAGTCACCTAACCAAAAATATTTCATAATTTTTGGAGCATGGATGCTGTTTTTAATAAATAGAAACAAGAACAAAAAATATGAACTAGCAAGGGTGTATTTGCAATTAAAAACAAGTATGAGGTTTGTTTTACAAATCACCTAAAAATTACAACTAATATTTAAACGTTAAATACTAAATAGAAATACAAAAAATCGTGGGGGATCCTATGCAAAATGACCTCTTTACATGGGACAACACATGAGGTAATGTAGCTAGGTCCCAAACGCAATATACAATAATCATAATGTAGTTCCTTATAATTTTTACTACAAATATTAATCATTCTAGATAACTTACAAGACTAAATGAAAATAAAACAAAAACATGGGCGAGATGTGGAAATTACCCCCTAAAGATGTGGATCGAACGATAGCATGCGCTTTACTTAAACAGGTGGCATGTGTTCCTTGCGCGATGACACTTCGTCGATCTACGGTCAGGATCAAATCTTAGATTCCATCAGTCGGGACGAAGCGAGCGGTGATCGGACGACCACGATCAGAACTGGAGCACAGGGCCAATCCAATGGCTACTGCTTTCCTTGAAGAACAGGGAGGAACACGTCTTCAGGAAAGATTCGATCGGTTGATCCTTGCTCCTTAGATGGTCTCCAAGGCTGCTCAGGTGTTATACACATTCCCCAAAGTGGTCCACATATTCTAAGGGCTTTAAAAAAGGCAAGGACCTATCGGAGGGGTCTTGGTTGGTCGGTAAAGGTCGAAGCTCTTGGGGACCTGCTCTTGAATAAAATTAGCCCACAACTGGGCTCTTTAGCTCCAGATACCTGCATAGAAAATGGTTGGGTCAAGGGTAAACTGCCTCGACCTATCAGCAGGTGGAATGGAAGCGGAATGGAGTGTAGCGGAGGTGCTCTGGCGAGTGGTGGAGGTGGAGCACCCAACTCCTAATCTGGTGAGAATTAGGTGGAGTGGAGGCACGTGAGGCATAGAGGAATCGTAGGAGAAGGTGGAAGCAATAGAGTAGTCGATATAAGGTGGAGTAATGGTGGAATGCTTGCTAGAGTGGGTATCCGGCAAACTACGAAGGAGTGCTTCTATGCTAATGCAGTGGATTAAAGACTAAAATAAATTGCAAAATGAAATGAGGGAAGTAAATTCTACCTAAAAAGCGAGAAAAATCAAACCTCAAACAGCCGGAGGGTCGTGAGATGAGTCACATGGAGCAGAGCTCCGGCGAGATTGGGAACCACCTCTACGCCGCCTTTCTTCGTTGCAAATCGGCTGGAGAGAGCTCATGTCACATGCCTCAATCCGGAGCACACAAGGTGAGGAGTCAAAGTGGGGCAAAAGGGAACCAAACATCGAAGGAAGGAAGGAGGTGGTTTTTGTATAGGTAAAGCATAAATGGAGTTTGACTAGTGTTGTCACGTGGGCCAAGAAGTGTACGAGGAAGAGGAAGTGTCCGCAGGATGGAGGGGGTGTCAAGAAGACTTTTCATGAAGAAGTCCAAGGCTATAGGGAAGTGTATCATGGTGTAGAAATTTGAGAAGGACGAGGTGTAGTGAGGTTTGACGCTACAGGAGTAGGGCCAGAGGAGTTGACCTGTGGTCAATAGTCGAACATCTCCCATTGGTCCAACTAGACCACCTGAAGACAAAATCGACTGAAAAAAAGATAAATAAATATAAATAAACCAATAAATGAATTAATTAAATAAAAAATTATGTAATAAAAATTGTTATTATTTTATACAATATTCTAATCCTATTTTTATTTATTTTTTAGAGTTAATTTACTGAAAGTTACTTTTTACAAGTATAAATATAGGTATATTTGTATATATATTAAGTAATTTATTTTATATTTTATATTTTATATTTTATATTTTATTATTTTATTATAATTTATATATATATTTTACCTTATTTTAATATATTTGAATATATTTTTACTGTATTTTCTGTCGTATTTTGCATACTTAAATAAATAGATGTATTTATTATATATGTATAACTACAGCATATTTATCTATGTGTTTTTGTATACTAATTTATTTTAGTATATTTTTTATGGTTTTATTTTATTCTAAATATGTGCATATATTATAAAATATTTATAGAATTATAAAATCATAAAAATTATAAAATGATTTTTTTATTCGGGGTGCATGGTACAATTGGGGTCAAAAATCCAACTTTTACATCTTAACTCTAAATTAAATGAAATCATCTTCATTAAATAGATAATAAAAAGTTATATACAATTGAAGATGATTTTTGTACATTTTGAGTTTAAACAGAGAAGGTCTGGGAAGTTTGAGTTTTGGAATTTTATTCTAGGTATAAAATATACACTATATATTATTTTTGTAATCAATTTTGTATTTTTCTATTTATTTTATACAACTTTCATGTACAAAGTTTCTTTATTTTAGATGTGAATAATGAAGAATAAAATAGGTCCAAAAATTGAATTATTGAAGAAATAAAATTAGGTTTTTTATTGAGTTTTGGACCCTTATCTCCCCCGACTTTATTCCTTGTCGACCCATCATCATGATGCCTATATATTAGGGTTTAGGTTCAGAAAATAGCTTTGGCATTTTATTTCTTTTTCTTTTCTTTTCTTTATTCTTTTTTTGCTCTGAATACTGTAATTTATACAATATTGATACAATATATAATGATATACAAAATAACGGTGTTTACATGCATTTTGCTATCGTTTAAATGTGAAATGAAAGAATGAATGTGATGAAATGGAAATTCGTCACTTAACATAGATGGTAGGAAGGGGAGAATGGAAACAAGTTGGATGGCCAACCATTCGGATGCTGAATCACCTTAATTCGAAGATCATGAGACTCGATCCAGAAAGAACGTGAAAATATAGGTAGATTCTGTTTGGGAAAAATGTATTATAAGAAGTTAGCACGAGTTTGGCTAAAATAAAGTATATTCTTTCTAGAATTGCCATGCCAGACATCTCTATAAAGTCGTCATAATCTAGCTGCAATCAGATTAGTACTGAATCTTTCAAGTAACGTGCATGACAGACTGAGTTCAAGACGTGATTTGATACAATTCAGAACTTATCGAGAGTTACAACCAATTGAGTCAGATAATTCTAGACTTCCAATACCGGATGCAATTTATATGCCATCTAATGATGAGCGCGATATAATACTAGTTTATCTAAAAAAAGTCAAAATATCAGACAGATTCTCATCTCAACTTAACAGATGCATAAATGAGGCAAAAATAACAACATCGAAAAATCATGATTGCCATGTACTTATGCATGTTCTTTTTCCCTTAGCAACGAGAGAGGTCCTTCTTTTCGATGTGATGCAAACGTTAATAAGATTAAGTCAATTTTTTAAAGTAATATGTTCGAAAACTCTATATCATGATTTATTATATCGATTAGAAACGGATGTTGTCATAACACTCTTTAAGTAGGAGCAAATATTTCCTCATTAATTTTTTGATATAACGATACATTTGATCGTACACCTGGCATGCGAGGCATCATTGAATGTATCTATTTGAACGATACTTCCGGAAGTTAAAGAATATGGTCTTTAATAAGTCAACACCAGTTTGCATAGCTGAAGGATATTTATGTGAAGAATGCATTACTTTATGTGATATGTATATGAACGATGAGAATAGTATGAGATTTAACAAATTTGAGAGAAATTATGACGACGACGAGGGAAACGAAGATCATAATATACTTTGGATTTTTCAATAAAATGAAAGAACAATTATTAAAGATGCACACCAGTCACTTACATATGAAGAAATTGATCTTATTCAATATTACATTATTATACAGATAGATGAAATCGATTTTTTTTTCGAACAATACAGTTCAAGTAATTCAAAAAACCATCATTCTACGGTTTAGAGAAAGGGTGGAACACATGAAAGAAATAAACGACGATCGTTGGAGTATGAGTTTTGATATTCTTAAACGGCGTCCATATTCACAAGTTGTTTCTCATTCTGGTTATATAGTACATGAATTTAGATTCTAAAAAAAATGATAATGAAAATAAGACAACACAATTTTACGTGGTAATAGTGAAAGCAAAGCCCTCCCATGATATAGACGGATATTACTGTGAAATTGTTGATTATTAGAGGTCAGATTCATACATGAATTAATACATGTCCTATTTCAATGTATTTGGTTTGATATCGATCATGAAGGATACGGATTTGGGAAAGACAAAAATGGATTTATCTCAATAAAATAAATATGTTGATTGAAAACGCGTGAACCTTTCACTCTTGCAAGTCAAGCGGAACAAGTTTTTTATGTGCATGAAAACTCTCTCAATGGATGGATTATCCCTATTAGAACAACACCTCGTTATTTTTTTGATGTAAATGAAGATCTAGAATTTTTAAACAGTGAGGACTATATAAGAATTCTACTAATTAATATATGGCTTCTGTACTTGATAATGACATTTGTGGTATGAGTAGAAGAAATTACAACAATATTGTTACACATTAATAGGTAAATCCAAGTTATAGTGAATTAAATTGCATTTTCCATTATATTTATATAATGATGACCGGTGTCTTGACAAATAGTTTGCAAATTTATTATTGTTTTTTAGGTATGACTCCTCGTCGTTGGCAAATTCAAGAAAATCCTGAGCTTATTCCCCAGTCACGTGCAGAATCTTCAGATGCATGTAATGAAAGTTCTCAACGTCGACAAGGACCATCACAGTGTAGGTTCTTGGACCGCCTTCCATCTGGCTAGATCCTATGTGTCCATATTGTAGGGGGCAACGTCATGGTGGAGAACTCCGTGGAGTTCCAGAGCTACCTCGGACAGGTAATACATAGCCGGGTTCCCATCACTATCATGACTTCCCCCAAACTTCCTCAGTATGTGAAAGATGCCATTTTATCAGACATGGAGTGACACCTTAACTTTTTGCATGTAGTTGGTTGATATACTAATTTGTATGGCTTCATTGTAGGCTACATTTTCTTGGGATCAGAAACATGTCATTGATGTACAGATTCTTAGTCACACAACATAGATGTTGCGTCGTTATAAAGGACACAAAAAGTCGAGGGTAAAATCATAAGATGTATTTGATAAGTTATTCAATGTTATCTTTTGTGATATTATCATTGTTCATGTAGTATTATAACCCTCATATACCTTACGAGCAATTAGTTTAGAATGTTCCTACCGGATGTTACTCCGGAACAATGGAGAGAACTACCAACTTCTGGCCTAGTGATGAGTTTGTGGTATGTAAGGTACTTTCTATTTATTACCTCATTCAATATAACAAACTTGACAAATCGAGACTTGAAGTTGATTTGTAGATAAGTCTTCTCCCCGTTCTAATAGACTCAATACATAAGACGGGGAGAAGAATACAAATCAATTCAAGTACGATTTGTAAGTTTGTTATATTGACTCGAGGTTAAAAATAGGAAAAGTGTTAGAACTAGAATTTCTATCTATTTTTTTAAGGAAAATGATCGAGAGTCCACTTGGATAGAGGTTTTTATTGGGTCAAAGAGTCGAGTCCTCGACGGACAAGTACAATGGGTCAATGATGCATACACACTAATTTATGTAAGTTGATTACGATATACAATAATTGTCCATACAATTTTTTCTTAATTCAATTTTAAATCAAATATGCAGGATGGGATGATTATACTCAATATGACCGACTCCTTAGATAACACGGGGACAAGCATCTTATCGCTATCTACTGAAGAGGCATTTGTTCAGGCCATAGGTCCTGAACCTTCTAGACGTATACTATGTAGCGGATGGGGAGCGTTGATTCATACATGGTATGGAACTGGTGCTATTGGGTATAGATCATCGTCGCAATGAAGCGAGAGGGAGAGAGAGAGAGAGAGTTGGAGAGAGAGCTGTGAGGCATCAAGGAGAATATGTCGGCACAAGAAGATGAGATGGCCAAGATGAGTCCTGACATGGCAAAGATATCCGCATAGGATGAGGAGATTGCCAAGATGCGTTATCACATAAAAAATGTCATGGCTTACATTCATTGTCTCGATAAAATAGGCCGACCCATCCATAACACCTACATGACTCAGGGATGATGAAAAGGAGAGCGAGGAGAAATAGACTATGTTTTAGAATTTAAGTTTGTATATATATATATTCAACTTGAACACTTTAATGTAGTTTGTAGTTTCAATTTTCTATAAACATTTTTAAAGTCATGCACGGAGTATTTTGACATATTATTGAGAAGAGATACCTTTTATTATAGAATGTTTTTCTGGTTAGCAAGTACCGAATTGAGTGCATCAAATAATTTTTTTCTATTGTAAAGTTTATAGGAGATGGTTGAAAACCGTCCCTTATACTCGTCCCCTCTGGTCTAGGTGAGCTTACTGATTCATTTTCAGGGCACGCGGGAACAACAGGGACAATTAAGACCATCCTTATCGATTTTCTGTGCATGTCGCTGTAACAAAAACCACAGGGAGAACCAAGGGGGATGATTCGGAACAATCCCTGTTAAGTTTATAGGGGACGACACGCCCATTCCCTCCGATCGAGGTTTGCTTATTGATCCATTTGTAGGGGTCACGGGAACAGGGGGGATGGTTGGGAACCTTCCCTTTTAAGTTTATAAGGGACCTTTGATCGAGGTTTGCTTACGGATCCATTTTTAGGGGTCACGGGAAGATGGGGATGGTTAATACCATCCCTATCGATCTTATGTGTTTGTCCTTGTAACCAAAAATCATGGGGAGAACCAGCGGGATGATTGTGAACCGTCCCTTTTAAGTTTATAGGGGACAATCGTGCCCATCCCCTCCGATCGAGGCTTGCTTACTGATCCATTTTTAGGGGTCGGGGAACATGGGGGACGGTTCAGATCATCCCTATCGATCGTTTGTGCTGACAAGGACGATTGGGAACCATCCCTTTTAAGTTTATAGGGGAAGGGGAACCCGTCCCCTCTGGCCGAGGTTTGCTTACTGATCCATTTAGGGGTCACATGAATAGGTGGATGATTAAGACCGTCTCTATAGCGCTTCTATGCTGTGTTTGTAGAGCATTACCCCAGGGAGAACCGGAGACAACTTACTGGTGCACTTCTTGCAGGCGGGGGACAAGGGGGACGATTTAAATCGCCCTTATTATGCGTATGTGCTCGTCATTGAATCCCAGAGAATCAGAGGGGACGATCATCTGCCGTCCCTTCTAAATTTGCAAGGGACGATCAAGCCCGTCCCCTCCGATCGAGATGTGCTTACTGATCCATTTTTAGGGGTCGTGGGGACATGAGGGATGGTTAAGATCGTCCCTATAGGACTTCTGTGCTCGTCCCCGAAACTTGACAGCCTGCAACGACGGTCTCGAACCATTTCCAAAGGATGCCAAAGGGGACGATCTGGCACCATCCCCTCTACCATTGCTCAACAGGGACGTTTGTTGACCGTCTCGTCTAGTATGCATGACAGGGACAATCCTCGACTGTCTCCTCCGTATATGAATATGCATGGGACACTCCGTTTTTGCATCCCTTTTGGTCAAATGAGACACATGCATCATAGATGTTTACACACCTGCCCCCTTTGATCTAAGGAAACAATTGTCTTAGCATATGGGACGGTTGGTGACCATCACAAAAGATGTACATGCTTGTTGTGAAGTGAAGGTCTTGCCTTGTGCACATAAGTGAACAAAAAGAGAAATCCTACATGATTGTATTTCAACTATTATCCCATCCCATCCCTTATTGAGTTTTTCTTACAATATTATCCCTCTTTATCCATGAACACATAAGTCCCTCCTCCGCTTTCATCATTCTCCTCATTACCGTAATCATCAATCCCCATTAATATATATAGATTGACATCAGACACCCTTTGTTCACAACCATTGAGATCAATCCCTCCATGATGACTTCTACTGCATGTAGATCCTCGTCCTCTTCTATCTCTGCAGAATGGTCGTACACTTCCTCACCACCTTCTCTCACCTCTTCCAACGCTCATCCGCATACATCCTACAACCATTCCTCAAGTACTTCCTGATCAAGCCCCTCTCCCGGTGATTCATGACATGATTGTCTGTTTATACATCTATCTTGTATTGTTCATGCTAAAATGATGGCAAAATACCATTGCACAAGAAGGGCACAAAAAAAGGTCGTGGATCTTCGAGTGAGGGACAACTTCATCAAAACGACATCGCAACATGCATGAAAGAGGTCCTCAAGACATGTCTCACGGCATATGTAGATCATGTCATGCTCATCTTGCTCCACCATTGCAGTGTTATCATACGACGTTTTCATTATCATCGAGAAATATTTATTATTCCTATGCTGAAAGCGAAGTTCATACATATTCAGGGATGCGAATAGACAGACACATGTACACGTTTATTAGCACACGAGCAAAATGTGAATAGCTAATCCGACCTGGTGTTTACCATTTTTTTCAATCATGTAAAACACACACAATAAACGTTAACTATGTCCACTTCATTCATTTATATAATTATCAGATCAACCAAATATGAATAAAAGAGTCACCCTAGTCACTTTCAACATCCAATCCTTCCAAACAAATCAGATTCA
>JAZKJV010000520.1:0-166799 GCA_037367405.1 Ottelia alismoides | reverse complement strand
TATTGCCCACCGTCCGATCGTCTCTTGTTGCTTTCATCTCCACTGCACACTACCGCTTCGATTACCACCGTTCGATCCGATCCCAGATCTCATCATCATCGTCTGCGAGTGCCGCTTCCTCCTCGCACGGCATGGCGCTTCCTGCGTCCCCCGATCATGCCCGTTCCCGCTCTAATCCCAATCGTACGTGAGCACCCAGCTTAAGGGCCATTGGATCGCGAGATCCAATGGCCTAGGGACCGTCTTCTTCCTTCCGTTTACCCCCGCACCGACGATCTCTACCTCACGCGGCAACCTCCCCCTTTCCTTTCTCCTGACTCCATCTTCTACAATCTCTACTCACCAACCAACCCACAGTGAAGACCGATCATCTACCGTCCTCGCAGGCAGCCACTCGACCCGCGACTCCCTCTCTTCTGCTCCATACCTTGCCCGCAAGACACGATGCCCACCACCTCACCTCAACTTCTCCGCCTTCAATTGCCTCTCTCCCTCTGCCATGCCACGGCATCCGCCTTTACATGAGAGAGCCTCGAGCTCTAATCTCCTGATATATGATAGAGATTCAGTTGATTATCGAGCGACGACAGGGTCTTTTCCGGAGTGATCCACGATGAGCTTTCATTGTGCTGCAGCTCCACCTTCGAGCTTCTCGAGCTTAGCAACTAGCCGCTGGTTTGAGCAGGATCGGGAGCCTCCCAGCTCCGTCGTCAGGCCCGTTCCATCGTGAAACCACTCTTCCAGGTAATCCTCCTTCCATTCTTCTCTTTCGTCCTTTCGACCCCCCCCCCCCCCCCCTTTTGTATTTTCTTCTGATTTCTCTAAAGTAATTTAGCCCCCCTGACACACCTTCATCTTCCATTAAATATCCTCCGAGCTTCATCGTTTCACCCTCAATCACGCGTACCCCTTTGCTTCTACCTCCTGTCTTCCGCAACCTCAGACCACCTCTGACCACTGCTCCGCCCTTCACGGCGAGGAGCACATAGGCCGTCCGTTTCTTCGCCCCACAAGGCCTCCATCCCACCCACTTCATCCATGAGATCAAATGCACCGCGCTTCGGCTATGTATTAATGTGCATGTACCTAGTTCGTCATTGGCCGGAGCTGTCGCCTGAGCATCCTTGGCGAGCTCTAACTTCGACGTTCAAGGGAAACAAAGAATACTCCAAGTACTCGAGCTGCTCCACCATGCTTCAATGATGAAACTGGCCGATCAAGAGCGTCTGGGGATCTTCTCCGAGCATGTTAGGAGGAGGCAAATCTAGGAGAGCCTCACCGTAGTCCAACCAAGCCTGCCGCAGGAGGCGACGACAAGGAGGAACCAGAAGAGCAGTTACCATCCGATGTCCAAGATCGGATGGTCATCAGTGAGCTGCGTCGCCATTTGCCTTCCTTCAGCTACCGTTTGATCTCTCTTGATCAAACGGTCCACGTGCTGCCACGTGTTGCGTCAGAAGGCTACACTTGACCTAGAGGCTTGACGTGCCCGGGCCTCTGCCGAGCCTCCTCCGCCTTCACAAGCCAACCTCCGCGGCTGGAGCCACCACCCGAGCCGAGGCCGAACCTCTCCTGACCTTAGCTTCGGGGTCAACCGAAGTTCTTTCGGCTGCCACGTGGAGGGCAGACCCGAAGCAACATCCAGACGTCGCATCTCACGTGACCTGCATGTGTGAACGATAGGGAATTTGCGCCCCTACCCTCATCATTATAGGTAATTGCAAGTCAGTCTTGTCAACAAGTTTCTTTGTAATCAATTTTATTTTTTGTATTGTATCCATACCCCTGTGTTTTGATAACATTTTTAGATCTTCATTTAGCATTATTTTATCATTCCAAAAATTGCATATTGTAGATCATCTTAGGCTTTATCATTGTGAATGCTTGTTATATTTTTGTGAGCTTCAAATTGTTTAATAGAATTCTTTTCGTGGAAGGTACCTTATTTTGCCCACTGTTCGTTTGCTAATTGATTATTAAACTAATTGTTGCTCCAATATTTGCGAAAAAATTTCAGTAGGTGGAGTTTAAGTATTTTTGCATCATTTGCACGCATATCTAGGTCGCAATAATTAATTGGTGATTTGTGAGTTTTATTTTTAATTAATTCCTCACAGTATTTTAGGAATTAAAAATTATTCTGGATATCTCTTACATAGACCCATCTAGGATAAATTAGTTTCTAAAAAATATTAGCGTTTGGTATTTATTAAAAATTAAAATTGCGGAAATCGCCCTGCATTCATGTTTAATTCATAGTTTATTCACACAGAGTCGAAAATGTAAAAAAAATAGGGCATCTTTATTTCATCATAATTGACACTCTTTCTAAGTTTGAGACTTTTTGGACTTACATTGACCATATTCATATTTTAACCCTCGAATTTGTCCAAGATTGTATTGCATTTTTTATTGCATAAAAATATAAAAAAATATTCTCCTGAGAACGTAACATCTGAATCGACTTTAAATTAATCTAAGGAGAAAGCTGCTTCCCTGAGCTCGTCGTTAGGCTTGCTCAAGTAAAACAAAAATTGCCACTTGCGTTTAATTGATATATTAATTAAAGTGTTTTGATAAGTTTGATTTTACCCGACTGCAATGACATCACTAAATTTAATCGTTAATTCGATTGAATTAAGAAGGGTAATTAAGGGTATGTTAGAACCCAAACGACACATTGTCCCTTTGACAATCTCGGGAACCACTATAGCAGCCTCGACCTCCTCATTTGGGAAATATCCACCATCCACCTCGAAAGGAGAAGCCTCATGCATACTTTTCACAACACAACAATCGAGGAGGCCCAACGGTTACCTCAATAGATGATGGCCGCAGTGCCGCCACCTCCGCCATCACCATCGGAGCCCCGACATGCAGTTTCTCCTTCTAGGTGATGATCCAAATGGAGATCGTCCTCCTCTCCAAGCAAATGGTGGACCTCAACAACATCTGAGGTCTAGAGCCACACATTCTTAGCCGATCATCTCCGTGCCCTGACTTGGGCCCAACCCTGATGAACATATCTCTACTAGTAAACCGGCGAACCTGATTGCCTCGCAAAGGGTATCAACACATCTTCATCTAAATGGGACCCCCATGAATTTTGCCTTCCAGGTAGGTGAAGCGGTCCCCAGAGCTCTGTCCATTGACTCTGCTCTCCTCCACCTGCTCCACGCTCTCAATGCTTTAGGTAAAGCACTTATGGAAGAACCCTCTATGACCTTTGTCGCCCCCTTAGCTGACATGCCCTGCAGGCCCACATGCATACTTCACCATCACGAAGTGGAAGAGCATCTATCTGTGCACCGAAGATTCTAGCAACCGGACCCCTTGTATCTCCTGCAGAACTTCCTCGTCCTTCCATCGATAACGACCCCCGTTAGAAGGTGCTCTAGCATCGTGCCTATGGCAAGCGTTGAGACTAGCGAAGATAAGTCTGTAGGAGATGAGACATCTTGTGGGTTAGACCCCACCGCCTCAGCCTTCATGGTGTCAAGCTTCGACTTGAGCAACCCCTTCGCCAAGCAATCACGCCGATGATGGCCCGGTGCTCCATGTTCGAAGCAGAACGGCTCTTGCACAAGGCTCACTACAACGGAAGCACCAGGTGGTTGTTCCCCTTCCTGGTGCCTTCGACCACACCGCCGACCTACACTGGCGGCCATCTCACAAGGGAGCCAACTTTTCCGCCCTTCAGAAGAAGATGAGGCAATGCCAATGCACTCCCTCTTCTCGGACCTTTGCTCACCCTCTCCTTCATCTCCGGAGTCTCTCGCACCTTCTTCTCCTCGCACTTTGTCGCCCTCACGGTGTAGTGACCCTTTGCTCACCAGGGACTCTCGGTTCTCTCGATGCTCCAGTCCTCAACCCACTCCCTTTCTCCCTCTCTCCCCACCCTCATTCTCTGTCCCTTCGAACCGGGGACTCTCTTGTTCTTCCGCATCCGCTTTTAAGTTTTATCGTATCCCATATTTAGTTTGACTTGTCAAAGCATGGCATACTTACATGACATCCTGACTTAGTGGTCATATCAGTTCATTATGTTGGTGGATACAATCTTAGAAAGCGAGAATCAGAAGTACCTTATCACAAGACTATTTTCCACGATCATACTAATGCTTTCTTTATACAAGAAAGTGAATTGTAAAATTGGTGACTTGGCACATGTTTCATATTATCTGTACTTTTCATTCATGCTCACAGCCTTGGGATACAAAATTAAAGAACGCTTTCGATCAAGATAGACTCGTGATGCTTGATAATTTGGACCCTGGACTATTCACAAGCGGAAATAGAGGTACACATTTTGCTTATTTGTTATTACTTTTTAAATATAACTTGCTTTGTTATTTCTCAACTATGTCTGTTCGCTTATATCTTTATTGAAAATTTACTATTGTTATTGTTTAGTGTATAGGATGTCATTGCTCCCATTTTGAACATTGTTTGTCTTTATGCTATTCAAGCAAGTTTAGAAGGACACATTGATGAAATTGTGGAATCTTGTTGAAACTGATCCACATGAACTAAATAATTGAAACTCAACCTTAAAAATTTCTTTAGATATAAAAGTCAAATAAATATTTTTATTTTCTTATATTAAGGATTGTATGAGAACTTCAAAGATAATGTTGCATTTTTGGTTGGCTCAAATGTTATTATATTAGTCATTTTAGAGAAGTACGTATATAAAAACATATATCACATTGCTATATTGTTCAACATTCAAAGAGTTAACGTAAAGATATGACCACTCATAAAACCCATTTTAGAACATAGAAATGCACAATCGCAACAACATGAAGCAATATTTGAGTAATGATGCAAGCATGAGGAAACATTCAAACATGGAGGATGACCATGGAATGCCATATCACAATATATCGGTGTCGACATGTGATTGATATAAGCTGATATGGCTGATATTGGCCTTGCAAGGTCATTTTCTTCATGAAATCGGTTCGATATCAGCGATATGGTGTCAATATATCGTCGATATATCGCATCAACACAGTACCGATATCGATACCGATACCGATATGGCCTTCCATGAGGATGACAGAGACGAGACGACCTTGTAAACTATGGTATCTCTTGAAATCCATAGAAACTAAGATACAAAAAGTTTACACACATACTCCCCTTATATTATCAAGGGATTTTTACACCCATAACCCTGAGAAATTTTCATAACTACATTCGTAACCCTGTAAAATTGCGAATTATACCCAGGACCTTGAAAAATGTTCTCTTACATGACATAACCTTACGTTAGTTGCCATCTATTTTCTCCGTTAACTCTCACGGAAAAAGTTACATGTTTGACAATTTCACTCTTAAAATCATATCATCAACAACACCAACAAGAAAGCCTTTTCCCACAATTAAGTAGGGTTGGCTACATGGATTCTTCGCCTCCATTCAGATCTTTTTTGGGCCAATGCCGGGCTTACATCTACAAAACTAAGATCCCTTCGTATGGTCTCTTTCCAACACTTTCTTGGGCTGTCCTCGCCCTCTCTTAGCCAGCTCAACATCCCAACACTCGCATCTCCTAACTGGTGCATCATCTGATCTTCTTTGCAATTGTCCAAACCATCTTAAGCGGTTTTCTCGCATCTTATCCTCGATCGAAGCTACGCCAACTTCTTTCTAATTGCATCATTCCGAATCCGATCTTTACGTGTGTGTCCACACATCCACCTTAGCATTTTCATTTCTACTACATTCATTCTCTGCACATGTCTATGGTTCACAGGCCAACATTCAGATCCATAAAGTATAGCAGGTCTCACGGTTGCTTTGTAAAACTTTCCTTTAATCTTTAAAGGAATTTTCTTATCACAGAGAACAGTAGAGGCTCCTCTGCACTTTAGGCAGCCTGCATTTATTCTATTAGTAACATCTCCATCAATTTCCCCATCATGTTGCAGAATAGATCCCAAATATCTAAAGGAATCTCTCTTCTGAATGTTATCGTCACCAATCTTCACCTCGATTCCTTCACCATTGCTTCCATCAAAGGTGCACTCCATATTTTCCCGCCTTAGCCCTACTTATACGAAAGCCTTTAGTCTCCAACTCATGTCTCCAGACCTCAAGCTTCTCATTTACTCTGTCTCTAGTCTCGTCAATTAACACAATATCATTAGCAAATAACATACACAATAATAACACCCACTCTTAAAATCGTATCACATTTATAAAAGTATGCCATTGGTATAAAAATTCTAAGAAAATAAGATCTACATGCATAGGAGGGGCGGGGGATGTTGGATTGCAACACAACGTAATTCATCGCGAACATGGCCACTGCAAGCCCACACGTGGCAATCACATCAGAGCGACTGGAAGTTCCCGGTGGAGCGCGAAGGGGGTGATGGAAGTCGATGATTTGGAGGCGGCGAGGTCGGGTTGGAGTGCCACGTGGTTGTGAAAGGGTTGTGCGGAAGGTGACCGTCAAGATGTTATTGACATTGGTTGCTTACCATTGGTTGGTGCAGAGTGATACCTTACCAACCAGTACGGTTCACGCCCAAACAAATAACACTACTTATCTACCTCCCCAATCTTGGACCGGCGCCACTGCCTCCCGCAGATAGGCGATCCTCAACCATGCCGCCGGCACCAACATCAGCACAACACCTTGGTACATCTTTGCTATGATGTGGTTGCAGATGTTCTCCAGTTCCTTCAGGCTTCATCTTGTCCTCGAACTCATCAACCTCTATTAAGTTGGTTGCGTTCTAGCCAGTGGATGGCCCTAGCAATGGCATCCTTGATCTTCTTCTTGTCTGCAAGCAGCAATTTCTCCCTGATCTTCTCGTTAGGGATGGTGTTCCTCATGTTGTAGGCATAGTTCTCCATTCTTTGCCTCCACCTTCTTCTTGTGCTTCTCATCCTCGGACTTGTACTTCTCGGCCTCTTGCACCATCTCTCAATCTCCTCCTTGCTCAACCTTCCCTTGTCATCGGTAATCGTGATCCTGTTCTTCTGTCCAGTCGTCTTGTCCTCCACAGACACATTCATGATACCGTTTGCATCAATGTCGAAGCAAACAGTGATCTGGGCGACACCTCTCGGGGCAGGCGGGATGCCAGAATGCTCAACTTCCCAAGGAGATTGTTGTCACGAGTTCGGGATACTCACCCTCATAGACCTAGATCAACATACCGGGTTGGTTGTCAGAGTAGCAGAGAAGACATGCTCCTTGGTGGGGATGGTGATGTTCCTCGGGATGAGGATGATCATCACCCCACCAACAGTCTCGAGGCCAAGGGAAAGTGGGGGTAACATCGAGAAGCATGAGGTCTTGGACCTTCTCGTTACCCTCCCTACTGAGGATGGCAGCCTGGACAACAACACCATAGGCAACGACCTCATCTGGGCTGATACGCTTGCAAAGCTCCTTGCCATTTAAAAAAGTCCTGAAGGAGCTGCTGAATCTTGGGATCCTGGTAGACCCGCCAACAAGAATCACGTCATGGATACTGCTTTTGTCCACCTTGGCATCGCAGAGACACTTCTCAACAGGCTCCATACACTTGCAGAAGAGATCCGTGTTAAACTCCTCAAACGTAGAACGAGTGCTGGTGGTGTAGAAATCAATGCCCTTGAAGGAGAGCATCAATTTCAATGGTGGGTCATGGCACAAGCAGTCCCTCAACCTTCTGAGAGCACGAGTATTATCACTTATATCCTTCTTGTTCTTTGGATTACCATTGGCTGCTTACAGGGGTGACGACAATGGTGCAGAAGCCATGGCTCGAGTGCTCGACGGCCATTGTGATGGGGAGGTGGTCTGCAGTGCGAGGGGAGAGAAAGGGGCGGGAATTGGAGGGGGGGGAGGTTTGCTTACAAGAGGAGATGGGGAGGTGGTCGACGACACAAGGGGAGGAGTAAGGGGAGGGGGGTCGGCGGGGGGCGCAAGGGGCAACTCGTGCGAGGGGAGGGGCAAGGTGGGTCGGCAATGGGGAAGAAGGGAGTGTGGGGGCGTTGGAGGAAAAGTAGGGGTGGGTATTTTTTCTTTTTTAGTTTGGTTAATTTTCAGCCGTTAGATCTTGAATTGGTCAGATTAACTTAGTGGTCTGGTTGGTTAATAAGCAAAGGTAACGAAGGGTTATGGTTTTAAATGGGCGCATTTTTGGAGTCCTGGATGTAATTCGTGATTTTGCAGGGTTATGAATGTAATTACAAAACTACCCAGGGTTATGGGTGTAAAAATCCCTATGTTCAATATTTAGTAAATTTAATGATGCACGTTTTCTATTTGGCGATATCACTAATATTCCTTCGATGTCGTTGGCATGCATAGGGCGTCATTATGATAATAAGGAATATTAACACTCCGAGATGTTAGAATATCCTCAGTTTTTGATATGACATGAAATTATGGTGGTGATTACCGATAAGGTTGCACCAAAACTTTAAACTTCATATAAGCACACGTTTTTAATGTACAAATGTACATAAAAAAGTATTTCGAATAGAATGCTATCATGATCAGGACTTGTAAATTCTCCCAGCATGTGCAATCACTTATTCCACATAAATCCTCTCCTAGCGGAAAACCACACCATTATATTGATTCTCCATCTTGTCGTATCGCTTTGTTGTTGCTAAAAATTAACCATGTGATCATATCAAATAAAACACGAATGTTAGCATTATTTTGATTGTCAGTTAAGTTGAGAATTACTCGAAAAATGATAATGAATGTAGGTTAAGAACCGTGCTTCGATAATTAAAATCGTGATATACGAGAAGTACGAGTCCTGTCCTCAGAGAGGCAATGGTGTTTTCTTGATTAAAACGTTGTAAATAATCAATTGGTTTTTGTGGATTTTTTATGTATATTGGGATTTTTACTGATTTAAAAGTGTTTTTTATTTTTTAAATGGGGAAATGAACTACATATTTTAACCTTATTTTCGGAATTCTTTATGAGTGAAAGAATTATGGAAAAATACTACTACAAAGTAGAACTACAATTTAACCTTTACTGATGATTAAAAAACGGAAAGATTTCATTAAAGTTCATGACTTGTTCCTTTTTATCTTCTCTCCTCTTATCTCAACATGCTGACTATTTGTATGCCCTACAAAAGTAACCTCTTAGAAGGAGATTAGGCCAAAGGAGTATTGCTGGTCTAAAATGTGAACGGGGGGAGCTTGGGGGAGGTTCTTAATTGTGAAGCAGGTGGGTGCTGGTCAGTCATCTAAAGAAGAGGGTTATTCATGTCCCGTAATGCGGCCATTGGGGGATTTTGGGCTATTGGGCACACATATGTGTAGCAAAGGCTCATTGTTACTCTTGTGGAGGCCTGAACCATCATAGAGCAAAATGCTAGAAGTCATGCCCGATTGCTGATGACGAGGTGTATTCTTCCAATCGAAGGAAGGTGACGGTGGCTTTCGGGATTGGCCCATGAGGGGTTGGGGATGATAGAGGTGTCTTATGGCATGATAGGAGGCTGTTACTTTGCAGGGGTGGTGAAGGGTGGCTCCCCTCATTCTAATTCAAAGTTTACCGTGAAGGTTTGTTGGTAGGGCGATCGTTGGATTCACTGGAGGTGATTGCGGGGGAGGGTTGATGCACGCCTTGGAAGATTTTGCTTCAAGCCTTCCAGGGCGCCGTAGTGGAATTTGTGGGCCATAGCCTTTTGTTGCATGACCTTTCAAAGGCAGAAGTTTGAACCTTGTTGTCTGTGCATATGGCTATGACAAAAGTGCCTTGGAGGAAACCATAATTCATTGATGTTGAGCTGGCTTTTGATGACTCTCTTCATGTTGTGTTGTGCCACCGATGGGCCCCTTTCTCTTCTGGATGGTGGTGAGGTCGATGGAGGTCTTCGCCAGTTTGGGGGACTACCTGGAGTTGTTGATGTATGGATTTGCACCATCTTCGGATGTCAATTAGGTGATGGTGGTGTTTAAGTTGCATGGATGGTCATTGACATGACTTGCTTTGATGGTGGGAAAAAGCTTTTTTCTAGATACGAGTGGATGAGATGCTTCCTGCTTCGTTCACCGTATGCAACGAAGTGGCAACCTATGACAACTAAGTTGTTGAAGTGTCGAGGAGCATTTTCCTATCAAGGAATGCTGAAAGGCTTTTGTAATTGTCGGGAACACATGGATGATTTCGAAAAGGTTACTGATCAAAAAGAGGAAACATCCGGAAGGTTGGAGTTGAATCGCCAACTTACGACAGAGGAGGAGTTGAAACGTCTGGAAGCCTAAACTGTCGAGGATCACATAGAGGACTTTGAAACGATCGAGGCAGCTATTGGTGAGCGATCATTCAAGATTAAGAGATAAGAGCACGACTTGTATTTAAGACATTATGGAAATATGCTCTATCGTAAAATTGCACCTGTGGCGTTGCCCATCTATGTCATTTGAATGAACCTGTGTTGAACCTTGAAGGTATGAGCACTTTAGGGGGGGGGGGGAATTGTTTGTCTTAGATGGGTTTTGTTACAATATTTATGTTGTTTCGGTCTTTCTTCTTCTGTTATTTATTTCTATTGTCCTGTGTATGTAATTTACCCGTAGAGCTTTTCTCCTATATAAGAGAGCTCTAGGTTTACGTTGGAATACAACTTTTTCTTCCCCTTCAACTTGGTATCAGAGCGACGGTCCTAAACCGGCGCCTATGTCCTAGAATCTTCCCCCACCAAAACCCTAACTATTCTCAGGCTCGCCACCGTCGCTTAGCCCCTCTTCGCTGGCGCCGCCACCGCCAAAGTCCCTCTTTGGGCCGCCGCCGTCCAGCACTCATGCGAGCGCCACCTCCCTCCTCACGATGGGTGCCGTCATGACCTACCACGTGATCACGCGTGGGGCTTATCGCGTTATCAGCCTCGTAGGGTTTCTCGCATGATCACGTGCCATCGCACAACCCGGTGGTCGCCTCTCCTGTCGTATCTAGTCGCTACTTCATGGCCTATCTTATCTTCACTCGTGGTTTACTTTCTGCGGATTCTCCTTTGGGTATCTAAGGTGTCACTTGAAGCCCTAGAATCATCCTAGCTACCCAAGGGACTTTTCAAAGAATGGAAGAGGTTGTGACATGAGTCTGCACCCACAACCATCTTCCTGTATGTCAGTGTAGACACCATTATCTCTTCTCTTCAGCCCAGTCTTGAAGATAGTTGTCATGTCCGACAACAAAGTGGAAGTTCCATCCTTGGGTACCTTTAAAGGTCCAACACCCATTGTCAAAATGTATGGAACAAACTATGAACTGTGGGCCATGCAGTTCATGAATTTGATGCAGTGTAATGGCTAGAAGCACATCCTCATGGCCGAGGAGCCATGTGACAAGACTGGGACGAATGCCTCATGGGAGGCAGATGATGCGTATGCTCGTGTATGGCTGTTTGGGACTGTATCCACAGAGACAACTATTGATATTTTGAGCCAGCCTACTGCAAAGGCAATGTGGGACATTCTTGCCGCGACATAGTCTCTGGCAAAGAATGAGTCGAAGATACTACAACTTCAGCATGATATCTTCACATCGAAGCAGAATGGTCGCCCTCTTCTCACCCTTTATACTTCTCTGAGGGGTATGTTTGAGAAACTATATGGATACATACCCTTGACTGCTACACCAGAGCAACTCAAGGCATACAGAGACTTTGTGATGATTGGAGTGTTTCTAGCAGCCCTGGATCCAGAGCATGGCTTCAAATTTCAGCGAAATTTGGTCGAATTTCTGTCGAATATCGATATCCAGTCGAAATCGAAATTCGACCGAAATGACTGAAATATGGGGGTCCTAGTACAAAAAATGACCGAAATGACCGAAATTTCGGTCGAAAGTCCACCGAAATTCCATCGAAATTCTGTTTTGGTCGGTACCGAAATGGTGACCGAAACCGACATTTAAGGCCTTGATCTAGAGTATGATGCAGCTCGTGCCCAGATCCTCACAGATGCTACAATACCTCCAATGGAGGAGGCATATCGTAGACTAAGTAGACTATCTATATCTTTCGGTAGTCCTCTTTAGTTCCAGACTTCTTCAGCTATGGCGGCATCACGTGTTAGAGGCAGTCATATACCATATCTTGGCAGGGGGAGCTCCAACTGTGGCAGAGGGGGCATTCGATCTTGTCAGCAGTGCACCTACTGCCACAGGACAGGTCATTTTGAGGAAACATGCTATTCTAAGCATGGATTTCCTGCATCAGCTAGAGTTGCAGAGCAGACACAACATGCTGGTACTCCTTCACAGGCACCTGATTAGCGATTTGACGAACTTGTTGCACGACTGAGAGGGATCGTGCCCGGCACATCTGGATCTACTAGTTCTCCTGCAGGATCCTCAGAGGTTGCTGCCTCCGCATCTACGTTTTCTAGGTTATCATAGGATTTTCTTCTTAAAAACAAGTCTGATGTTGATCCTGTTATTCAGTCTTTTCTTAATGAAATAAAGAACATTCTCTGCCAGAGTCAAGTACATACGTTCTGATAATGCTCTAGAATTTTGCAGTACTCAACTCTATCAATTTCTTAAGTCTCATGGTATTGTGCATCATACATCTTGTGCATATACTTCCCACCAGATTGGGGTGGTTGAAAGGAAACACCGTCACGTTTTTGGATGTTACTAGAACCCTCTTGATTCAGAGTCGTGCTCCCGATTCCTATTGGGGAGATGCGGTTCTAACTGCTTGCTATTTGGTGAATCGTATGCCTTCTTTAATGTTAGGGGAGAAGATCCCGTTCTTGATTGTGTTTCCCGAGATGGATCTTTTCTCACTTACGCCTCGTGACTTTGGGTCGGTTGCATTTGTTCATCAACTCTCTCCTGGTTTTGACAAGCTCTCTCTCAGAGCTGTCAAATGTGTGTTTGTTGGGTGTTCCAAAACCCAAAAGGGATCCAGTTCGACATAGGTACTATGTCAATGTTGATGTCAACTTCTTTGAGTCCATTATGTATTTCTCTCCCACAGGTGACCGTCTTACTCCTTCAGAGGATGGAGAAGGACATCTATATGCCTCCTCCTCTGCCATTCCATGTCCTATTCCACCGCCATCACCACCACCTCCATCACCACCACCACTGTCGCCTCCTTAATTTTTTCTGCAAGTCTATCAATGAAGGCCCCGTGCTCATGTGCCTCCTCCATCATCCAATACGCCCAAAGTATGTACTGAGCATTTGAGTTCCTCTAATCGCACGGGTGATTTGCATGTACAGACTGAGGTACAAGGTGCATGTACTGTCTCCACTACTCCTATTAATGTTATGGATATGCCTATTGCACTTCGGCGGCAGAAACACGCATGCCCTATGCACCTTATGGCTTCTCATGTTTCCTTCGAGCGCCTTTCCAAGGATTTTCAGCACTTTGTTGTGGGGTTGTCTGCTATAGGGATTCCACGATCATATCAGGAGGCCAACAGAGCAGTCAGTGGTGTTTGGGTATGGAGGCGGAGATGGCGTCAATACAGTCATGAGGTACGTGGAGTGTTGTCCATTCTCCACCAGATGCATCTGTTGTTGGGAGCAAGTGGGTATTTACTCTGAAGCACCGGGTGGATGGTACAGTTGACAGATACAAGGCCAGGCTGGTTGCTCGTGGGTTTACCCAGACATATGGGGTGGACTATCAGGATACTTTTTCTCCTGTCGCGCGTCCCTATACTTTGCGGAATCTTATCGTGGTTGCTGTGGTACGTGATTGGCCCCTTTTCCAATTGGATGTGAAGAATGCTTTCTTGTATGGTGATTTGCAGGATGAGGTTTACATGCAACAGCCACCTGGTTTGCTGCTCTGGGGTAGTCCAGTATAGTGTGCTATCTTCATAAGGCTATATATGGCCTTAAGCAGAGTTCAAGGGCTTGGTTTTAGAAGCTCTCAGAATTGATTGGACAGAAAGGATTTGTCATATCTACTGCAGATCATACTCTCTTTGTAAAGAGACACCATAGAGGTATTGTAGTCATCTTGGTTTATAGTGATGACATTGTTATCAATGGTAGTGATGAACATGGCATTCAAGCAACTAAGGATTTTCTTGAACAACAGTTTGTTATCAAGGACTTTGGTACGCTTCGTTACTTCCTTAGACGTTGCACGAAATCAGCAGGGAATGGTTATGACACAAAGGAAGTCTTTCACTGATCTTTTATCTGAGACGGGCATGGCATGATGTAGACCAACTACTACCCCAATGGATCCTAATGCGAAGCTTTATGATGATGGATCTGAGGAGGTGGACAAGGGACGATACAGAGAGCTGGTAGGGAAATTACTGTATGTTACTATTACCAGGCCTGGCATATCTTTTGCTGTGAGTAGAGTAAGTCAGTTATGGAGCATCCCAGGCAAGCACACATAGATGCAATCTTCATGATCTTGAGATATCTGAAGTCATCTCCAGGTGCAGGTCTTCTGCTTAGATGAGATACGTCTCTCTCAGTCACAGGGTGTGCAGATGCAGATTATGCTGGGTGTCCTAATGATAGGAAATCTACTTCAGGCTTCATTGTGTTTGTTGGCAGCTCACTAGTCTCATGGAAGCGTAAGAAACAAACGGTTGTGGCTCGATCCATTGTAGAATCAGAATATAGGGCAATGACCCAAGGTAGTATTGAGATGATGTGGGTCAAATTTGTCTTGACCGATTCAACAATTGAAGTACCTCTTCCTATGCATCGTAAGTGCGATAATCAGGCAGCTTTGTTTATAGCTAATAATCCAGCATTTCATGAAAGGACAAAGCACATTGAGGTGGACTGTCATTATACTCGTGATTTGATCCAAAAGGGGCTTATTTCAACATCTTATGTGGCATCGGGTGATCAGATTGCAGACATGTTTACCAAGGCCCTCGCTAGAGGTCTTTTTCGTCATTGTTTTTCCAAGCCGAGCATGATAGATATATATGCTCCAGCTTGAGGGGAAGTGCTATGATATTTATGTTGTTTCGGTCTTTCTTCTTCTGTTAATTATTTGTATTGTCCTGTTTATGTATTTTACCCATAGAGATTTTCTCCAATATAAGAGAGCTCTAGGGTGATGGAATACAACTTTTTCTTCCCCTTCATTAGGTTTCAAGTGAGCAAGCTGGGGATGGAGACGTGGCGACGATGGCCGCGGCTTTGCATGCGGTGTCCAGTGGAACGTGTGGAGGACTTCTACAGATAGAAGGGGTATTAGTTAGGGAGCCTCTCTAGTCAGCCTCCTCAGGTGGATTAAGTTTGGGAGTTGTAGGAGCTAAAAGCTTGAAGTTATGCAGGCGGAGAAAAAAGAGGATCAGGGGCGAGGTTGTGAGTTTTGATGCCCAAAAGAATGTGGCATCGGATGAGAACATGGATTCTGTGAAGAGGGCATGGGCTAGGACAACAGGTGTGATTTCGTCGACCGGGAACTAATTTGTTGCTAAATTAAGGTAATCTCTAGGAACAGGAGGGGCCTGGGGTCCTCTAGAAGAGAAGCTCTGTTGGCTTCTTCAGAATGACTGGTTCGGTGATATCATATTGCTGCAAGAAGCAAAGTTTAATAGATGCATTGATTTGCTATGGAAATCCTTTGGGCTGAAACATATGTCTAGTTTCTCCGTTGTCGATGCTTCTGGTAGTGCGGGTGGGGATGCGATCGTGTGGAATGGAAACCTGTTTGGAGCTTTGTTTGAGAAAGTAGGGAGATTTGTGCTAACAGTTGAGCTCTTCGACAAGTGTTTGAATATCGAATCGGTCGTCTCTTGTGTTTATGGTCCAATGGATCATTCCATGGTCAGAGTTGTGGACATAGCTACATGAAGTGAGCGATTTTTCCTGATGCCGCTTGGATTGTTCGTGGAGATTTTAATATTACCATTTTCTCATCTGATAGGCTGGGCATGAGGGGGGGGGGTGGTGCATGATCGAGGCTTTGATTTGTTTGTGGAGTTGATTAGTATTATGTAGTTGGAGATACTATAAAGACTAACATTAGGTAGCCTTGGAGAGACTCGGCATCATGCTCTACATTAGTCAGTTTCTTGGTTTTTATGGAAGTTCTGCCTTTGTTTCCCCTTTGTGGAGTTTCATCTCGCTCGAGATCTAGGTCAGACCACATCCTCTAGTTTGGGACTCTAGGGAGGAGACACCCCTATGTGCCTTCTTCTGGTTTGAGAGGGTGTGGTTACTTGGGGAGGGTTTTCGAGAGCTGTTTGTTGATCATAGGAGGTCGGTGGAGGGGAAGGATCAGTGGCTGCTCGGGTGGCCCAAAAGTTGGATAGCTGGAGGAAGAAGCTCTCTGCTTACAAAAGTAAGGTGATGGAGACAGAGGGAGAATAGGGTACGGGCTGAAGCTGAAATAGAGAGATTGGACAAGGAATAAGACTCTAGGGACTTGTGGGCATATGAGCGATAGGAGAGGGTGGATCATATGAAGCATATGGCTACAGAGGACATGAAGAGAGCAACAGAATGGAAACAGAAATCCAAACAGAGATGGATCAAGAAGGGTGATGCTAATACTAAGTTCTTCCCTGCGGTGTGGCCAGCAGGAGACGTAGGATGAACTTTATCGAGGCAGTGGTCATACGGGACTCACAAGGGGATTGCGAGAAGGAGATTGAGAGGGCTCTGGTTTGGTTGCTTCCAACATGATGTAATATCATATAAGAAAAATTTTTTTCATATAAATAAAGAGAAAATGATCACTAAGAAACTTTACCTCCCATCCACAATATTGTACAAATGTCATTCTCGGGAGACCCAATGCCATCAAGCCCTACGCTTTTGGAAATTACTCATGATATTTCTACCTTGCATATCTAAAAGAAGTCTACGAATCCCATAAACTAAAAATAAAATGAGAATCTAAACAATGAAGGGACCAGTGGTAACACTATCGCATATCCCACTTGTGCACAGAGTTTAATTAGTCTGTGCCAACAATCCCCTTCAATTAATGCCTTTCTTTCAATTATCTTCAACGAGGGTGGACAGCTCTTCTTCCTTGAATGACATTTGTTTCAGCTCCAGTTAATCTGAACCATATCATTTCTGTGAAAGAATATTTGAATACAGGAAGTATTGAAGAAACCTCTTAAAGTTTAGATCTTAATTGCCTTCTAGACATATTTATATTTATGGAATTATTTGGATTTTCTGCATTTCTCAGGATATCCTTTTTCAAATATTCAAGCAAAATTGTTCTGTACGGCTGATCGAGCAGTCTAGATTTTCCAATCCTTATCATGGTATGACACACTTGATGTACACATTCTTTTCCTTTTAATTTCCATAGGATCTTAAATCTGTTGTCTTATGTCTAACCATGGAAGACTCAATTTTTTTCAGGACAAGCGCTTGTCATTTTTAAAACTTCAGATGCTGCAGATCAGGCAGTCCAGAAGCTAAATAAGGAGATTTTGATCCTACCAAATGGACGGTAATTGACGACTTTGTTTAAGTGATATTGACTCAGTTTATTGGTCTATTACAAGAGATCAAAAGGAAGATTTATTTATGCAGACATCTGCATTATGAATAAAGATAGTTACCATAGAAGGAAAAAATATGGATGCCGGATCCTAAAGAATGAGATGTTTATGAATTTTGAAGGGTTCATGTAGTTCTTACGGATGTAGCAATTGAATAAATTAGGGCATGGATGGAATTGCACCATTTCACCTCATTTTGTGTGTTAAGCAGATCTCGTACATGGCACCAACATCGGTATATCTCTTTCCCTATTAAAGAAAAACCAAGTCATCGCTGGTTTTGAAGCAACACACATTGGAATATTTGAAATATAGGACTTCCTCTTCCCTGCGAATCTAGTTTAAATCTCGAGAGTTGCATGGCTTTTCAAATGTAGGAACTAACCTAGTTATGTTGAAGCACCCCTATTTCTGTGTATTTTCCTTGTGTTATGGTATTTTTTTTAAAAAAATTGTCTTGGGAAAGTGGTCGATGAGCACCGTTAGTAAATGTTCATGTGATTAACGTGCAAATTTTATCGATCACACCAAATTTTTTAGTACAATGCCTTGATTTATGGAGGAATTTTGTGCATGTTATGGCATTCTCTGCATAATAGTACTCCTTACAAAAAATTGTTGCATTCTTGGCTAGCCAAAGGGCCCTAAGAAAGGTTAAAAAGCTTCACTCTCTCCTTTTTAGATGATAAGCCATATTACCCACATTACTCAAGAAAGTATTTGATGAAGATGTATCCATCCCTTGCCAAGTTTGCACCCTTTTACTCATGAGCTATCTCACATAATAATAAAATTATAGAGTGGGCATGCAAAATTGATTGTAGGGAAAAGAAATACCTCAGAAGTTTTCGTCATTGCTTTAGATCTCTGCATAAGTGGCTTGAGTTTTCATCCTCAACTGAGCCTTTGATCTCCATATCAATTAGAAATCCTTTGCCAGATTCGCATTCCATGAGTATTGTGTGTAGGAAGAACTTCTTCATCTTCTTAACTAAGTAATATCATTCTCTCCATACCTAGTAGTTCTCCATGATCACAGAGCCTCCAAAAGTGTCATTAGGCATCTCTTCATTGTTGGGAAAAGAATGAAACATAGATTATTCCTTGAACCCTAGGTCTCTCTTATATAGAGGAGAGATCTATGGGTAAATTACATGTGATAGATAAAAGAAAAGAAAATAGAGAAACAATATAGAAACACCCATATATCTCTACACTCCCCCTTAAGATGGAGCATATATGTTAATCATGCTCAGCTTGGATGGGCACTTCTAAAAAAGCCCTTTGAGAAAAAAGCCTTGGTGAAGATATCTGTCGTTTGATCTCCATAGCTGATATGAGAAGTAGAGATAAAATCTTTCTGAATCTTGCCCTTTGTATAGTGATAGTCCATTTCAATATGCTTACTTCTCTCATGAAATGCATGATTGTTTGCAATGAATAAGGCGGCCTGATTATCACATTGTCATTGCATTGGAAGGGATACATTTATATGTAAATCTGCAAGTACTGCTCGAACCCACATCATCTCTGTGCTAGCTTGTGCGATAGCCCTATATTCAGATTCGACGCTTGACCTGGCAACCACAGTTTGCTTCTTACTCTTTCAAGAAATGAGAGAATTGCCAACATACGCAGTAAAGCCCGAAGTAGACTTTCTGTCTTTTGAACATCCTGCATAGTTTGCATCTACATACGTAGAAATAGTAAGTATTGCCCCTTTTTTGAATAACAGTCCCACCCTTGGAGAAGACTTTAGGTACCTCAATGTCATATATACAACATCCATGTGTACTTGTCAAGGTTGCTCCATGAATTGATTCACCTGATTAACAGCAAAGGAGATATCTGGCTTATTTATGGTGACATAGAGAAGCTTTTCCACTATTTCTCTGTACCTTCTCCTGTCTACTTCCTCTGTATCATCATCATATGACTTCATATTGGGGTCCATAGGAGTGGTAGCGGGTCAACATCCCCTCGTGCCCGTCTCAACTAGCATGTCTGTCACACACTTCCTTTGGGTCATCACAAGATCCTGCTGATTCGTAGCAAATTCTAATCCCAAAAGGTACCGTAGGGTGCCAAGATCCTTGGTAACAAACTATTATCGCACAAATTCCTTTGCCCTTTTGTTTCCCTATACATCATCGCTTGTATCCAGTATATCGTCAATGTATACCATGATAGCAATTGTACCTTCAGGAGTTCTCTGTACAAACATTGAATGATCTACGTTTGACCTCTGGAATCCCTGTTTCTCAATTAGATCCGAGAGCTTATGAAACCATGCTCTTGGATTTTATTTAAGGTCATATATTGCCTTATGATGTTTGTACACATGTGCATACTCCACCTAAGCAGCAAACCCCGAAGGCTGCTGCATGTAAGCTTTTTCCTGTAAGTCATCGTATAGAAAGACATTCTTAACATCAAGCTGAAACATAGGCTAATCATGTATCACAACAACAGAAAGAAGAATGAGCATAGTAGAATGACGTGCAACATGTGAGAACGTGTCCAGATAATCCACTCCATAGGTCTGAGTAAAGCCACGTGTACCAATCTGGCTTTATACCGATCCAGATTCCCATATGCATGGTGTCTAACAGTAAACATCCATTTGCAATTGACAATAGACGCTCCATTGGGAGCAAGATCCAAACTCCAAGCACCACAAGACTGTAAGGCAACCATCTCCTCTTACATAGCTAGGTGCCACCTACTATCCTTCAAGGCCTTTTGATAATTCCATCCGTGGATTGTCCGCGACAGGCAGAGCAACCACAAATCTCCTGAATTCACCAGTCAAGCGATCAAAGGAGACCTGTGATGCAATAAGATATGATGCACATGTGGGCTTTTGCTTCCGAAGCGTAATATGTATGTCCAGATTAGTTGAAATCTCCTCAACCTGTATGTATGTCCCTGGTAAGGTGCCCTGTTCAGACATATCATCGGACCCATCGTTTGGAACAATGTATTCAGAACATACCTGATGCATGCTAGACGATGATCGATGACCATGAGCAGGAACAGGCCGACGAGTCTTGTAATGTGACAACAGATGGACATGGATAATGAGAGGTGGCGATATAGGAGGAGATGCTGGAGGGGGCACTGGTGAAGGTGCTGGATCTGTTGTTGGCGGAGGTGGTGGCATATGGATCTCATCATCAATGTCTGAAGAGGTCAACCTATCACTTATAGGGGAAAACTACTTCACCGAATCGAAGAATGTGACATCAACTCTAACATAATATTTCCTACTCAATGGATCATAGCATATATATACTTTTTGAGTCCTGAAGTGCCCAACAAAATTACATTTGACAGCTCTAAGAGAGAGTTTGTCAAGACCCGGAGACAGATGATTAACAAAAGCAACTGAGCCTAACAATCGAGGGGTAAGTGAGAGCAATTCCTTATCTGGAAAAGCAACAAAAAACAGAATTTTCTCACCCAAGACAGACGATGGTACGCGATTCACAAGATAACATGCTATAAGAACATCATCCCGAAAAGAATGCAGGACACGACTCTGAATGAGGAGAGTTATGGTAACAACAATCAAATGACGTTGTTTTCTCTATGCAACACCATTTTGCTGGGAAGTATAGGCACACAATGTTTGATGAATAATGCCTCGAGTTGAAGAAAAATAGTTAGAGCACGAGTACAGAATTCCAATGCATCAGTTCTCACAAATTTCACAAAAAAGGAAAACACATTATGTACTTCATTTATAAATGTTTTAATAACATCTCCTGCTTCATATTTATTCTTTAATAAAAAGACACATGACAGACGGGAAAAGTCATCCACAACAACAAGATAAAACCTGTGTCCTTGATGATCATGAACACGACTGGGACCCAAAATATCAATATGAAATAACTCAAAAATGGATCTACTGCTTCGACTCTAACGACTTGGGAAAGTAGATTGTTGATGCTTTCCCAACTGAGATGCTTCACCCTGGAAGGACGAGTGAGGTGAAATCTGCTGCAGAACATGACACATTTTCTAGAGCGGGAGGTGACCAAAGTACATGTGCCATGTAAATGGGGAGACTGGTCCAGTGGAATGAGATGAAACCCTTGAATAAGGAGTTCGGACCAGTCGATAGAGACCGCCCTGCTCATGGCCACAACCTATCACCTTGTCCGTAAGGATGTCTTGAAATACTCGCAACAGAGATGGTGTGTTAAAAATAGCTCGACAATGTAGATCCTTCATAATTTTGACTAATAGATAATAAATTTATAGAGAAGTCAGAATCATGCAACACATTCTGTAGATGCGTGGAAGGCATGAAACCGATCTCTCTCTGTCCTGTGATCGAGGAATGAGACTGCTATAACCACAGTTCTCCCTAGAGGAACCTGTCTGTTCGCGGTAAGCTGATCTCTATCTCCACACAAGTGATGTGTAGTGCCAGAATACATAATCCATTCGTAACATCAAATCCACTACAACTAGTAAGTGCATAGGTACTGCCAGTGGTACTGGAAGATGTTGAAGTAGTAATGTCTGAGTTACATCCTGAGGTAGATGATGAAGCAATGGGTCTGGCAACATGCATAATATCCCTCAATCATGCAACACGATCATTAAACCTCTGATATGAAGAGGGAGCAACCGATGACTCAGCATGCTCAGCTACTTGAGCCGATGTTGGGAAACTATGCTTGGAGTAGCATGCATCCTTCGTATGTCCGGTATGATGGCAACAACTGCATGACTTACAAATACAAACTCCTCTACCACGAGGTCCATGCTCACGAAACTAAGAAGAGCCTCCTCTACCTCGGGAGGCTGCCATGGTCGGAGAAGTCTGACTTGAGGCAATAGACGGGACAATGATCCTGTTAAGTTTGCGGAAAGCTTCCTCCATTTGAAGAATAGTAGCATTCACTAAAATCTGAGAATGGGCTGCCTCATACTCAGGATCAAGGACTGCAATGAATACACCAATCATGGTGGCATTCCGATATGTCTTTTGCTATTTAGGAGTAGACGTGAGGGGCATACAACTGTGGAGCTTCTCAAACATCCCACGCAGGGATGAATACGAAGTGTGAAGTGGTTGTATATTCTATTTGATTGTAAAGACGTCGTGCTGAAGGTATAGAATCTTTGTTTCATTCCTCGTCTGAGAGTAAGTGGCTGCGAGGATTTCCTACATCGCCTTGGCAGTGGGCTGATGTTACACGTCATTGGCGATCTCTGTCGTCAATGTACCTACAAGCCAAATTTTGGCATACTCATCATCTGCCTCCCACGAGGAGTTGACCCCAGTCTTCTCAGCTGGATCTTTCTCGGTAAGAATGTGTTTCTTACCCTTAGACTTCATAAGGTTCATGAACCGCATGACCCAGAGCTCGTAGTTCGTTCCGTTCATCTTGATAATCGTCATTGGACCTCTGAAAGCGCTTGTGCTAGGGACATCGACCTTGCTCTCTAACGTATTGCAAGGTAAATAGAAATAGGGTTTGTAGACCAATGGATACGTGTCTACACAAATATATGAGAATATGGTTACATGTGTAGACTTATGCAATCAAATCCATTAACTCGAGCAGACCTCGATATGAGGGAGAAAAATCATAGAGAGATCCGTTGGCAAAAGCAAAGATTGGGGGGTGGGGGGCACGAAGGAGAGAAGCCGGCGGGCAGAAGGCCGTTCTTGCGGCGACGGCTCAGTACAGAGGGGGCCGGTGGTGGTCACTGTCCAAAGGAGAGGGTGTGGCGACGACGAGAGGGAGAGACGATGATATGTGTGTTTAAGGGTAGGGTATTAGAGCTTCGGCCTAGGACCGTTGCTCTGATACCATGTTGGGAAAAGAATGAAACGTAGATTATTCCTTGAACCCTAGGCTCTCTTATATAGAGGAGAGACTTATGGGTAAATTACATATGATAGACAAGAAAATAGGGAAACAATGGAGAAATACCCATATATCTCAACACTCATGAATAAAATCTTAAATTTGGTGGAGATGTTCATCAATGTGTTTGAGAAGCTTGCAGCGAAAAATTGTATTGGTTACTTAGAGCATGACCACCCACATCCTAAGCAATACTTCGGTTGTCCCTTGATTCAAAGATGTGGATTGAAGACATGTGATTGACCGATGGAACATTTCGTTGTAAGAATCAACTTCAAAAGAACCACTCTTCCTCAGTTAAACCATTGATTTAGATATTGTGAAATATCGTACATATATCAACAATATATCGAGTATAGGTTATTAACCGATATTTCGATACTACTATGCATGTTGTTTCCTCAGATATTAGTTGATATTTTGCAAGATGTCACCGATTTATCGAGATATTGATGGGTATTGACTAAAACATGAAGGTTTGAATGCAACTTCCCTCATATCAATCGATTATTTGCATATCCTTTCATGTCGTGTTGATAAAAATTATCTTGAAAAATCCATTACGCAATAATATATCTATATATTTGCAAATGAAAACAATTTTTTTATGATTTCCTTCTACCCGACCATAGCTATTGACCGTATTCTACCTTCTGACAGATCAACTCAGTTTTTCATTAATTGGAAGTGGAGATTTGATAGATCAGATATTGTTATTGATAATATTGATCCGATTCCATATCATTAGTATGTAGTTCTTCCCGTTGAGTTTTTTTGGAGTCAATCTTATCATCTCTATGGGATTAGATTATAAGTTATTTCGAAGAAGTAAAAACAATGAGATTGTGGAAGTAAATATTTTTGCATTTATTACTATCATCTACGTAAATACAACCAGTTAAAATAATTAATTTGACTGAATATTAGTTCTTATTAATGATTGAAAAAATAAAACGATTCAAATTTTATGTCTTAATGAAATAATCCGATCAGAATATATCTAATATAGTATGATAAAAAGACCTAATATAAACGTATATTTCAGAGCTATCATATTCTAATTAATTAATTTTTATTAAATTGTATCATATTGAATTACTATAAAATAATTTATATAATAGAATATAATAATAAAGATTATAAATTAAATATAATATAACTACTACTATGTAAATATTTTTATCGTAAATCTGGGGTATGCAGTTGTATAGTAGTACATACATGTCATATATGTGTATGTAAACAATACCACTATTTTTTTCACTACATCCATTTGTATGAATATCAACCATCCAAAATAATCGAAGGTTAGGTGTCTTATTTTATTCTGAATCTAATTCTTAAGTTACTTATAATTTTAGGAGATAAATATGGATCTTGGGATCTGTTAGAAAATATGAATGTGGAAGCGGATTGATAAACATAGCATGAAAAACATAAATAATAAACACGAAATACAGGATTTTAACGTGGAACCCTACTCCCTAAGGAGCGGGATGAAACCGCATAACACCTCAGAGGGCTAATGTGTTCATTGTACTTTCTCATTGAATACAACGGTGATGTGTTTCTTATATAGCCCTCATCGAGTCTCCACATCCCACAATTGGTAGATGTCGGACTAAACTCATGAATGTGGTAAATGAATCCTGAAGTGATTCATTTACCCATCTCCTACATAAGTGACGCATAACCAAATACTCCAACACCCCCCTCAAGCTGGAGCATACAATGCTTACCTTGGACAAACAGAAAGAAATCTCAACTTATAATACAAAACACTATAGACAATATCAACTCAATGCGCGCTCAACTGTCGGCTGCTGTCGAGGATGTTGCTTCTCATGTCGTGCAGGTGAGGAGGATGAATGGGTTGGAGTGTGAGTCAATCTGAATCTCATCGTTAGAGAGCATGTGCTTTGTTATGCGCCTGTCAGAGTCACTGCAACTGAAAATGAGTCTCTATTCGGAGAACTCTGGCTCGCCACAACATGTGGACAACTGCTCCATCCTTGAAAGGGCCAAATAAAGTGCATCGTTAATTATCCATACGCAGATATTTGAAGATGTGTCTCTCTCATAGGGACCTCGGAAGGATCTCGTACTGGGGTGCACAGACACTGGAGAATGGAGCCTGAAATTCTCCTCATCTGAGAACTCGGTCTCTTCCATATTGGCTCAGAGAATGGGATCTCTTCTCTAAAGTCCCTATGAAACCACATGAAACCCTAGTCCACATGGCATTGGGAATCGAATTTCTACTCTGGTTCCCTATGGATCACATGAAAATCCTCGTCGAAACACAAAAGATGGGGACCACAATCAATGATGGCAAGCATGTACACATCTGAAAAGACCGCATATATGTGCATGTCTGAAACTGAAGGCTCGGATCCAATCTGACGTCGAGTCTGAATATCTGAACTATAGAGTCTGAAATCTTACTCGTTTGGGCTATGAAGAATATGATATCTGGATCCAACCTGTGACTCGACACAATACTCCCCCTTTCTTCCATACTTGTCGGAAAACAATGATGCCGACCAAGTTGGGTGAAGACAATAAAAAGGGGAAGGTAACATCAAATAGTCGTCACATTTTTCGGCCTTTCTTTTCTGTTTTTTCTTTAACATCAAATAGTCGTCACATTTTTCGGCCTTTCTTTTCTGTTTTTTCTTTCTTTTTTTTAAATCGTATTTTGCTATTTCATTCCTCTTTTTTTTAATAGTCGTCACCTTCTTTTTTTCAAATAAGCCGTTCACAAATTTTTTATTATGGCTTTTCTCTTTTTTTTGAACACACTCTCTTGGCCCAAAAAGGGCCCAACATAAACAACCATTCCCCTTTTTTTCTACGCCTTCTCTCCTTTTCCTTTTTTTTTGAAACAAAAAACATTTTCTTAACCCTCACGCCTACTTGGACCCCAAATTAGCTCTATTTGAGGGTTCCCTCATGGGAACCCTTTTCTTCAAACCCATGCTGCCCCCGATGGGATGCAACTGCTGGGAGCACCGCCGCCACTTTCGGTTGAGGGTGCTCGCGCGAGAGAGGAGCTCCTGCTTGGAGAAGGGAGGGCGGCTGGATTGCTGCATGCGGACATGTTCTTCCTGGAGGTTGAGATCTGACTGGAGGAGTTGGTGGCTCGACGATGCTGCCTGGAGGGCTTTGAGGTGGCAGTTATCTGGAGGAGCGGAATTGAGCACATGTTGGAGTCGCTCGAAGGTTGTTGGTGCATCGCACGAAGGAGGACTGTGTGGAGGGTCTGCTGCCACGTGGAGGTGATTGGCAGAGAGAGTTGCGGTGTCTCGCTTGGAGGTTGATCGGCGGTGATCATGCTGGAGATTCCAGCGCCGCCTGCTTGTGAATCTACCGCCATATGCATCTGGGATCAGGGTTGCTGGAGAGCACCGCCGCTTGGAGGGCTTTCACTTAACCGAGCGACCCCTTTGATCTTGCACCGCCTGTTGCTGCGTGCACTCGCCACCTGTTGCTGCGCGCACTCGCCACCTGGAGTAGGTTGCTCAGAGGGTCGTTGCCTGGGGATTGAAGTCTCCACCTGGGCTCGATAAAAGAGAACACCATCAATGCTCCCGATCGTGCATTGCTCATGAGATTATGGTTTCTGAACTAGGAACACGATCTCAAAAAATTACAATCTTCAATGCAGAAATTTGAATAACTATTCTCTCATAACATGAACAATAATCTTTAAAATAATCTTCAAGATCATAGTTAGGGTTTCAGTAGAAACCCTAGAATTGAAACTTGAATCTCGAACAAAAACGAAAAACTTGAAATCCACGAGAATCGACATGCTCTGATACCATGCCAGAAAATATGAATGTGGAAGCGGATTGATAAACAGAGCATGAACAATAGAAATAATAGACATGAAACGTCGGATTTTAATGTGGAATCCTACTCCTTACGGAACGGGATGAAACCTCGGGATAATGCCTCTAAAGGTTGATGCGTTCATTGCACTTTCTCAGTTCTCACTGAATACAAAGGGCGTGGGCTTATAGCCCTCACCGAGTCTTCACATCCCACAACTGGTATTTGTGGGACTAAACTCATGGATGTGGTAAATGGAGCCTGGAGTGATCTCTTTACCATCTCCCACATAAGTGACACATAACCAAATACTCCAACGGGATCTATTGAATCCAATTTCTTGTTAGAGTTATTTATTTATTTATGATAATTTTTCTTTATTTCTTTATTGAGTTGTGACCCTTTTTTGGGTTTTTATGTAATTTTCTTTTTTGAGCTCTCTAGAGTTTCACGCTATATAAGAAATTATAGACCTCTTGGATAAGACAATTATTCATTCTCGTGGCATGCATACTGGACCACATGGTATCTATGCTAATGTTTAGGAAATCAGTCCGCGACATGCATATCGAATCGATTATATGTTTGCTCATGTATGTATAGTCTAATATTTTAGTATATGTCGATTGAGATTTTGCTCATGTATTGCAAATTTACATGTATATGTATTGGGTTTTTTTAATTGTGAATCATCTAATATGTAAAATTTTATGACTAGATGTTTTTTTATTAAATGTCAGGCAATTAATGGCATCTACTCAACCAAATAACTTGAACTATTTTTTCTTGTTTTTTTTTTAAATTCAATTTGATGCATAAATATTTACTGATATTTATTTGTTTAAGAATCCACTTTGATACTTTAAGCTTACTATCTCTTAATAAGCTGTGCTGCGCTAAATTATCTTGTGATTTTCGACGAGCTCTATTGTTATTTTTAGTGTGCAATGTGCCTACCGTCCGAAAGACCATGGTTCAATCCTACCTTGTGGGGGTTGCGTTAGGTAGCCGACGAGCAACATAAAATAGTCGGGTCTTTCAACACGGATTTGCGATAGAATCCATGTAGCCAACCCTACTTAAAAGTGGGAGAAGACTTCGTCATTTCTATTTTTATTTTCATGACATTCGGATGATGCAGATTTTTGGTGGACATGAGAAAAACAACCTTTATTACTTTAACAAAGCTCTCTCCATGATGTTCTCGAAACTCTGTTCTTATGGCATGAGAAAAATAACATTTATCTCGACAGATTCTACCTTTGTCGGTATTGCCTCCGTCTCCACTACCTATTCTTATAGCATTTGTGACTTTCTTACCCCTTTAACAAATTTCTCTCCATGATGTTCTCGAAACTCTGTTAACTGAAATCGTTTGAGTGTGAGGTTTGTCAGTTTAGAAAACATCATCGAGCTTCCCTTCCTCCTAGGTTGTGCCATGTTAGACTTTATCTTTTTCTTTCATTCATTGTGATATTTGGGGACTTTGTCCCACTCTGCACTATGTGTGGTCATAGATATTTTGTTGTCTGTGTAGATGATGATAATAACAGTACTTGTATTTATACTATACAGCTTGACAATGCACTTGAGTATACCCAGCGATAATTTATATGTTTCGTTGTCTCTTAGAGAACTCTTATTAGTCATCATGTTATATCTCATTAAAATAGGGTAGAGGAAGGAAAACTTCACCACGTTCTAGACATTACTCATTCATTACTTATTCACATGATGGTTCCTGGGGGGTTTCCATTCTCAGTGCCACCCATCTCATTAGTAGGATCCGATCGTCTATCCTAAAGGAGAGTAACTAATTTCTCTCTCTTATATCCCTATGAGTTCTACTGCCATTGAGAATTTTCGGCCGCATTGCTTTTATTCATACCTTCCAACATACAAATAAATAGTCTCCTCACGCTATCAAGTGTGTTTTCCTAGGTTATTCTTCCTGCACCCAAAAAGGGGTATAGGTGCTACCATTCGACTGGTCATAGTTACTGCATTTTTGCCGACGTTACTTTCTTAAATAGCCAACTATGTTACTCGGTCTGTTAGTGACGTACCTTTGGACGTGCCACCACCCATTATGTGCGAAAGAATACACTTTGTTATGTCTGATCCTGTATCATTACATGTTCCTTGTAGGATGATGTGCCCTCTTCTACTGTCCCTACCATTGCAGATTCGATTGCTCTATCAGATCTCCCTATTGCTCCGTAGGGAACAAAAAAGCAATGCATTTTACATCCCATGTCAAATTTTAATTCCATTAACAACGTGGTGATTTATAGGTGCTCTGATGGCTATTACAATTCATTGTTTTTGTCATAGCGCATTGCGGGTTCATGGTTGGAAAAAGGCCATGGATGATGCGATTGATGCACTTTTCTTCAGGTGCATGTTAAATCTTTTGATGGGTCGTCTAAGTGTTAAGCATATTGCCCGTCGACGGGTCTTTACAACCAAACAGTCCCCTGATGGTTCTATTGACGGGATGAAGGCCAAGCTTGTGGCAAAGAGATTCGCTTAAACTTATGGAATTAGACTAATTTGAGACTTTTGAGTGGACTACTTTGAGACTTTTTCTTCTGTAGTTAGGATGGGCTCAATCTGTACTATTGTCTTTGTTGTAGCTAATAAGAATTGACACATCTATCAGCTCGATGCGAAGAATTCCTTGTACGGTGACCTCGAGGAGGAGATCTACATAATGCATCCATTGTGGTACTCCATTGAGGAGGAACGTGTGTGCTGGCTTTGAGATCCACGAGCTTGGTTTGACATGCTTGCCATTGAGATCATCTTTTGGCTTCTACATGACGACATTTGATTATTTTCTGTTCGGTTGCGATCATGGCCTCAAATTTCAACGAAATTCTGTCGAATTTCTATCGAATATCGATATCCAGTCGAAATCGAAATTCGACCGAAATGACCGAAATATGGGGATCCGAAATGATCAACATTTCAGTCGAAATTCCACCGAAATTCCATCGAAATTCTGTTTTGGTCGATACCGAAATGGTGACCGAAACCGACATTTAGGGCCTTGGTTGCGATGATTCACTAGCACTGTGATAATGGTTATCTTTGTTGATGATATGGTGGTTACTTCTGATGATGAAACATGTGTCTTAGAGACCTAGGCCTTCGACCAGAAGGTGTTTGTCACGAAGGACCTTTCTCATCCCCGATACTTCTGTGTCATTGAGGTGATGCGAATTGCCGAGGGACTATCTGAAGGATATGGTTAGATCCTTAAGCGCATCACGGAAGCGTGAGCATCATATCAAATGCGACGAAGAACGACTAGTCGTACTAGTTGTTTTATGCAATGGAAATTAAAATTTTTTCATGTGACGAAACCACATGATCCAAGAACACTTCTCATATCGTTTCATCTAAACCACAAACAAGTATTAGAGTTACCTCTTAAAGCGTGGTTGTGATCGAGTCTCTAAACGAAGAGACCTCCTGTCTCAAGTCCGATCTGACGGAGGAGACGCTTACGAGCGTGGAGATGAACCACATGCTTCTCGCAATCCATGTTGATGATCCAAGCGGTAGATCTCTTGATCTCGACACATGAGATCCGACGTCTTTTTCACGAGCGAGACACACCGAAGAAGACGGAGATCCACGAGCAAACGATCGGGCAACATAACGACGACGCTGCTGCGATGAAGAACCTCTCTAGGGCATCCATGGTGGACGCCCATGAGAGGAAGAGAGAGGGCTGACATGTAGAGAGAAAGAGAGAGAGACTTATGTTCTCTTATGTGTAGTGTAAAGAAGAGCAAAGTGGTGCGTCTCCTTTTATAATATTTTGGGATCCATGGATCTCAATCCATGAGCAACACAAATCCAATGGCTCTCATTGATATGTGTTTCTTTCAGTGGCTAAGATATTGTTGGAAAAAACCAACAACAATTAATTTAATAAAAAATCAAGTATATAATAAATATAATTTGATTTATATCAAATCAATCTCCATTGGAGAAATAGGAAGGAGGCAAGCCTCCTTCCATAAAGGGGAAGGACGGCTATGAGTCCTATAAGGACTTGGTGGCCGTCCCCTCTCCTTATTAGGAAGGGAGCCTCCTTTCTATATTACATGAGATTGCATTATCTCATGATTCTCTCCAATATTTGCAACACCTTTTCTTGCAAATTATTTCACAAAAATAAATCCAATTTATTTTGTGAACATTGCAATCATGCCATTGGAAATTTGTGAATCACATTCACAACCCAAAATAAATTGTAAATTACATTTTCAATTTAATGTCCAATGTGAATCCAATTCACATTAACATTTAAACAAATGTAAATTACAAATAGCTCTCTCTTATATATTATAAATCACATTTATAATATATATGACTAATATGGATATTGCTATCCATATTATTCATATCCATGATAATTAAATCACATTTAATCATCTTGGATCTTTATTCTCTTGTTCTCAAGTAATATGAATCACATTCACATTATTTTCATCTTTGATAATCAAATCACATTTAATTATCTAAGATAGCTCTCTTTAAAATCTGAATCGAATTCATATTAATCATGATAATTAAATCACATTTAATTATCCATTTTTTCAATGCTCGGATACTCATATCAACAATGAAATTATCGTGAACCCTTTCAAGGGTAATGCGCTTTCTCCACGAATACTTGGAGATAAGGACATGTCGATTGTATTGTTCCACGTATAATGACTTGGATATTTAGATCATATCTCAAATCCAGATCGCAGGCCTCCCATAGATGCTTGATTAAATCAAGACCGCGAATCTAATCTTCTCATTGCATCTGAATCACATTCAGATCAATGTCCGACATTTGGACCAAGATCAGATTACTTCTCTACTGAGAGAAGTCACTAAAATCCAGACCCATTTCATCAATCCCTAGGAATGGAAGCGTCATGGTTGTACAATCGTTTACGATCACATCACCTTTAGGTATTCCCAATACCTGTACATCTTGCATACTGGAAGATTCAGAATAAACCCGAAGTATTAGATCAACTTTACACTGTCTACTTCAGGGTTCTATCAGTATGTTTCTCATTCGATCATTGGGAGTCGGTATCGATCATATACTTTCCAAAAGCGTATATCATACCTAGGTCTTGATCATATACTTTCCAAAAGTATATATCAAACCTACAAATTCAGTCAAGCTTCCAAAGCGAGACGACCGTGCGCACGGAATTTGATTCTTCCCAATATCTCATGAGTGAGCTCATGTCTTCCGGTTTAGTAACTGAACCTGTATGATCCCTTTGAGAGTTCGTATTACTCATATGCCCTTATATGCGCACCAGTGTGCCGGTGTATAGACCTTGGTTAGGTCATCAACCTATTGGTCTGCCAAATGTACATACTCAAACATATAGTAACACATCTGTCTCCGGTCAGAGGATGCAAGCCTGTATCGTGACAGCATACGATATAGGACTTTGGTTATCTCGATCTCATTAAGTCAACCCTTTGACCTAACTAATCTGACACCTCCGAATCTCTATTCCTATATAGAGGACCTGCATCAAGAGGTCGGTCAGATATCAACCTTTAGAGATAAGGATTGCCATCTCCTACTCAGACTGGAGATCATCTCTTAACAATCATTTGACGGTGCTTGATGAGTTCTCAATTTAACCCTTTAGATATTCATCCAAGCACCAGCCTCTATGATTCAATAGTTGAATCAACAGCTGTATGATCATTAAGATGGCCATGGTACATAACCCTAATTGTACTAAGGGACCTATTATGGAAAATATTCATTCTTCATTTCAGATCAGGGAATGATATTCGCAATAACATTTATTGCATAATGGCTCGCTGTGGGCTCGCATGTCCAACACTATCCATATCACAACGAAGGTATTACCTAGATATTCTTATAGAGGTTGTCTTTCTTGGATGCAAATCATCCGGCAGCCCAGTAGAGTTGGGGAAAAATGCAACATTCCTCGATCCTGAGATTTATGATACTACTCGATATATAAGCTTAATGGGCAAACTGCTTGACCTCAGTTTTACTAGGCTAGATATATCTTATGCTGTGAGCGAAGCCCGTCAACATACGAAGAGGCCTCTTTACAATCATTGGCAGGATGTTCTTCCGATCTTTCGATATATGAAGGAATCTCCCGGGAGAGGCTTTTATACGACATCAATGACCACACTAATGTCTTCGCTTATGCATATGTGGACCTCCCTCCCTCACTTCGCGAGAGGAGAACTAGTTGGAAGAAATTCCTTTTTAGTGTACAAATCATGATACATAAGCATATGGAGTTTTGAAGATTATTGAATAAGGGTATGGGTTTGCTTAGGTGCATCCTAACATTTGAGAGCATTTATGCTTGATAAAGACACAAAGTTGGAGATATTGAGCTTATAAAGTCAGATGAATTAAAATGTATTCCTTGACCGGTTGCTGTGCTCAGTGTTGCAATAGTCGGCCGACTATCCCTAATAGTCGTTCCGACTATGCGGTGCGGGGGGGTATCCGACTGAACAGACCTCTAGTCGGTCAATAGTCGGCCCGACTGAATAGTCGGCCGACTATTCGGCCGACTGGCCAACTATTAGGCCGACTGGAGTTTGACATTTGATATTTTTATTATTTTTATTTTTTATTTTCAATTTTTATGGGTTATATTTTACCATGGTATCACCACAAATGTCAAATTCTATATATCTATTATATTGATTGGTACTTTTATCTTGGATTCGTATTAACTAATGATCGTATATGTATAAAAATATAAGAATATATGTATTATAAATAAATTTTATATTAAAAAAATACAAAACCGAATAATTCCGAATAGTCGCCCGAATACCGATTATTCTCTATTCAGTGACCCCTCCGACTGAATACCGAATACCGTCTTTTGCAACACTGGAGTGTTCTAGGTTTGCTAGACACGTCATTCTTTGAACATGTTTGGCATTTTTCTTTTGTGTGGTTGATTTTACTAGCTCGCTATGAAGTTATTTTTTAAGAGAGTGTTTGTGTTGAAAATGTCGTAAACTATGCCAAAGGTCACTTCGGTTTTTCGATTATGTAATTTGGGAAGGAAAGTTGGTGTAGCTCTGATCGAGGATAAGATGAGAGAAAACCACTTAAGGTGGTTTGACCATTTGCAAAGGTGGTCGATTGCTGCACTAGTTAGGAGATGCGAGCTTTGGGATGTTGAGCTGCTTAAGAGAGGGTGAGGAAGGCCCATGAAGTGTTGTGATGAGACTATTCGAAGGGATCTTAGTTTTTTATCTAAGACCAAGAATGCCCCAAAATAGATCTGAATGGGTGCAAAGAATCGATGTAGCCGACCCTATTTAATGTGGGAAAAGGCTTTGCGGTTGTTGTAATTTGGGTCGATTGATATATGGCACGGGTAGGTACCACTTTGGTTGTACACCCTTTTTCCTATTAAAAAAACAATGAGTTAGGTTGGTTAGTTATGTTAATCTCCGAAAGAGGATCGTACTAATCACATATATTGAGTATAAAAGGTATAAACAAAATTTACCAGGATCATGAAGGTATAAACGAAATTTACAAGGACCATGTTTTAAATGTTGTTTTGGCATGTTCCAATTCATTCTTGGGGATGGAACCTCTCCCTACTGAAAATCAACCCATCCTTGCCAACCAAAATGACCCAAAGATGGCATATGAACATTTTGTCAAATGAAGGATCCAAAGTTTGTTTATTTAAGTTCTATATACTTGATGATGTTAGTCCTATATGTGTGATGATGCTTTATATGATTTTATGCGTCGTAGGTTTTCATTACGTTCTTTCTCCCACGATATTGTCCTTGACTCTGTCTTTTATCTTCCCTTTGATTATAATTATGTCCAACTTTTGGTTTTTAATTTTTTTGTTAGCAGCTGAGTGAATGCTGTTTAGCTTATGTTTTTGCATTGATACCAATTCTTTAGGTTAGCTTATTCGGAAGCAAAGGCTTTTGCAAAGTTAAGTTACAAAGGATTTGCAATAAAATATGTTTTGCAGATGCTTGAACCACCATTAAAGTCCTGTGGACATTGAACATACGTGTCTTTGTTGTTAAAATTGGTTCTATGGGTGTTCATGAATGAAGTTTGCAAGAACCGTACAGGCAGGCTAGGCTCCTTGGGGTCAAGTCCCAAAATTTTTCCTCCCACGTAGACGCAACCCATGACACGACTTGCTTGATTATTTGGGCGAGAACATGGGAAAGTGTGTGATTGACGATACTTATGCTATTAATTGAAGAATAAGGACGAATGGGTACACAGATTATTGCTCTATGAAGCATTGATTTAAAACTTGCTATTGACATATAAATTAGATTTTATTGTATTTTCCTCAAAATAGTAGAGTACGAGATCCACATAGTTGCGACAATGAAAGAAGTGATATTGTATAATCATGGATCGAAATATCTTGATATATCATCGATATATTGACAACATATCCATATTGACATGTCAAGGTTACCGATATTACCCTGGATATTGAAGGTTATGAGACTTTGGAAAGGTGTAAGACCTGATGACATTCCTATTGAAGTATGAAGCGTTCTAGGTGAGCGGTGTTTGACTTAGCCTACAAATTTATTCAATTGTTATTTGACGAAGCAAGAAAATGTTTGAAGATTAGAGGAGAAGCATCATGGTGCCTCTAAGAACGAAGAGACATTCAAAATTGTTTAAATTACATGAGTCACACTATGAAAATTTGGGAATGCGTGATCGTAAAAAGAATAAGGCAAGTTTCTAAAGTAAAAGAAAATCAATTCAGATTCATGTCACATCGCTCAACTATTGAAGCCGTCAACTTGCTGAGGAGAACGATGGAGATTTATAGAGCAATAAGGAAGAATCTCCATATGGTTTTTATTGATTTGGAGAGTGCTTATGATTCTGTCTCATGGGAGATATTGTGGAGAGTTTTGAAGAAGAGACAACTACCTATCCTATACATTAACCTCATAAAGGATATGTATAATAGAGCTTTATCTTGTGTAAGGATCCAGTATGGGAAGATTGGCTATTTTGACATCAACATGGGTCGGCATGAATGTTCCGCTGTCAGTTTATTCCTTTTTAATTTGATTATGGACGAGTTGACAAGTCATTCAGGTTGAGATACTTTGGTATATGTTATCCGCTGATTGATGAGACTAGAGATGGAGCAAATGAGAAACCTGAGGTCTAGGGACATGCTTTGGAGACTACAAGATTCCATCTAAGTAGGGATAAGATTGAATATATGGAGTGCATTTTTTCTGCAAGTAATGGTGAAGGAATCGAGGTGAATATTAGTGACGATAACATTCAGAAGGGAGATTCTTTTAGATACTTGGGATCTATTTTGCAACATGATAGGGAAATTTATGGAGATGTTACTAATAGAATAAATGCAAGCTGACTAAAGTGTAGAGAAGCCTCTATCGTTCTATGTGTAAAGAAAATTCCTTTGAAAATCAAAGGAAAGTTTTACAAAGTAGCCGTGAGACATGCTATGCTCTATGGATTTGAATGTTGGTCTGTGAACCATAAACATGAACAGAAAATGGTAGTAGCAGAAATGATAATGCTAAGGTGGAAATGTGTGCGCGCACACACACACACACATGTAAAGATCAGATTCGGAATGATGCAATCAGAGGAAAGTTGGTATAGCTCTGATCGAGGATAAGATGCGAGAAAATCGATTAATATGGTTTGGCAATGTGCAAAGGATGCTGGTTGATACACCAGTTAGGAGATGCGAGTTTTGTGATGTTGAGCCGTTTACGAGAGGGTGAGAAAGTCTCAAGAAGTGTTGGAATGAGACTACACAAATGGATCTTGGTTTTTTTGGATATAAGCCCGAGATTGGCACAAGATAGATATGAATGGAGGTAAAGAATCTATGGCCTAAATCCATAGACATGCTATGCTCTATGGATTTGAATGTTGGTCTGTGAACCATAAACATGAACAGAAAATGGTAGTAGCAGAAATGATAATGCTAAGGTGGAAATGTGCACACACACACACGTAAAGATCATATTCGGAATGATGCAATCAGAGGAAAGTTGGTATAGCTCTGATCGAGGATAAGATGCGAGAAAATCGATTAATATGGTTTGGCAATGTGCAAAGGATGCCGGTTGATACACCAGTTAGGAGATGCGAGTTTTGTGATGTTGAGCCGTTGACGAGAGGGCGAGAAAGTCTCAAGAAGTGTTGGAATGAGACTACACAAATGGATCTTAGTTTTTTTTGGATCTAAGCCCGAGATTGGCACAAGATAGATATGAATGGAGATAAAGAATCTATGGCCTAAAGCAGAGTCCTAAGGCATGGTTGGCAGACTCACGACTGATATCAACACTCTTGGTTTTCAAAGAACAACATTTACTACTTCGTCTTTGTCAAAAGATGGTCCTCTGTTACTGCCATACTTGCTGTTCATGTTGATGATATGGCTGTCACTAGTAATGGTGATGATGATATAGTAGAAAATAAGGCTTTCCTTCAGTAGATCTTCATCACGAAGGACATTGGTCAACTTTGTTACTTGGCATAAAAGTGATACACACCCTAAAGAGACTTCACCTCTCATAGAGGAAGTATTGCTTGGACATCCGGGTCGAGGCTGGATTACTTGGATGTAAGCCCTATGGTATGCTGCAGACTCGAGGATGCACTCCACTTCAGCTGGTCCTATTTTCAAAGGTATTATATGATACAGAAGCCTGGTGAGAAAACTACTTTACCTTACTCTCACTTGGCGGCATATATCCCATGCTGTGAGCAGAGCCAACCAACATACGAAGCAACCACGTTACAATCATTGCCAGGATGTTCTTCAGATCATGCGCTACTTGAAGGAGTCACTTGGACAAGACCTCTTCTATGTGGCAAATGACCTCATTGATGTATATGCATATGTTGATGCAGATTATGCGAGTTCGCCTGAGGATCGTCGTTCCACTACAAGATATGCTATGATGGTTGGAGGAAACCTTATCACTTGGAGAAGCAAGAAGTAGATTGTAGTCCCAGATCCAATGTAGAGGTAGAATACAGGGCGGTGACTCAGGTTACCTTATAGATTACTTGGTTACTCTCATTTTTACAGGAATTTGGTATTTTTGTCACTACTCCTATCCCTCTATATTGTGACAACAAATCTTTTACATACATTGGTGTGCGGTGTTTCATGAGCAAACCACGCACGAATATTGACTGCGACTATGTTCGTGATGTCATATGCGGAGGGAAGATTACTACCCCACACATCTCGACTAATTTCGAGCTCGCAAATGTATTCAGGAAGGCCATGCCAAAGAAGCACCTCTCATGGATAACTTCAAAGTTGGCATGATCGATAGATATGCTCCAACTTGAGGGGTAGTACTAGAGACAGTTTTATGTTTCACTTATTTAGTTGTAACCCATTAGGGCTATTTATGTAATTTTTTGTTTACGAGTGCTCTAGAGTTTCATCCTATATAAAGACTCGTAGACCAGTTTGAGTAAATCTCCTCATTGCGCTGTTTCATCAATCTCCACAATTTATACATTATTTAATTCTCTCTTAACTTTCATGGAAGCCTCTTGTTGGGGGAATTGTATGGTTGTGCATGGGGCATTTAGTGGTCCAACTCCCAAGACATTTAGTTGTTTGAGTCCTAAAGGCTTGATTGACTTTGTGGTCATAGAGATGTGGTAACGGTGGCATCGTTGATTATTCTTTGGAGTCTGCATTTTACCATCTCCTCTGCTATATTTCTTCGTACTTTTTCATAAATAGCAATATCTGACCTTTCATGCAATACTCTGCAGTTTTTCATTTTCGGCGGTATAGATAAACCTCTACATGGAAGAACTATTCTCTTTCCATTACATACATGCCTTGTGCATGGATGAGCACCTAGTGTTGTTGATCTTCTCAGTAGGTTTGAGGCTTCAGTTATCTGTTATAATTACTGGCTTGCCCTTGGATACTGTCGATATGTTGGATTTTTGTGATCAAATTAAATTAATCAGATGTTACTATGATAAATCCTCACTTGATTTCCTGATGTTAATTTGTCCTCTCTATTTTTGACAATGTGAAAAACTATTCCATTTTGCAGACCTCTGATAGCTATTAAAGGGATTACTCGTGCACCTGATCAGAAATCATCCGCCATAATAGGCATGCTCTCTATCGATAAGTACTCCAAACAAAGAAAATTTAAGGAGGATCAGGTGACCGCCATCTTCGCTTCGTAGTGCATATCATTTTTCAAACATGCCTTTGCTATCTTAGTATGTATTAATATCTTATACATGTATTAACCATTTTTTCTTTAAATGCTCTCTTGGTTCTTCAGAGGAAAGCTGCATTTGCATCGCATTATTCTCAAGCTAATACAATTGAATATGAGATGGCGATCGAGTGGATGCTATTGCATACCAAGACGGAGAGTTGGTGGGAGGAGTTGCATGAGGTACGCTTTGTTTTTGTTGATCCATGCATGTACATGCATCACACATTCTTTTTTTGTTAATGTCTTGGGACCCCTTTTGAAGTTGGGGGTGACGGTCAGAAACCATATTTGGTAGGGGAGTAGGGATCGAAATAAGTCCTTATTCCCCCCTTCCCTTATTCCTCCTTATCCACTCCCTTATTCCCCTCTTCCCTTATTCCTTTTTATCCACTTCCTTATTTCCCTTCCCCTCTTCCCATATTACTCCTTATCTACTAACTTATAACCGTATTTCTTATCCCTTATTTGCCAACCGAATGAAGAATAACACTTACATACCTTATTCCTCTTATTCTTATCGATCCAGCCGAACAGGAATAGTGCATATTCCAGCTTATCATCCACCCTTATTCCTGCTTATTCCCAAGCCGAACACCCCCCAGTTGCCCTCGGGTTCTATCTTGTGGCTGGGACTCAGTCCTGCGACAGAGGTGCCCTGAAGAAGTGTGTGCTCCCCATAGTGGGAACCGCCAGACCATATCCCTTACACCCATTTTGGCGTGGGGGTGTACATGTAGCCTTTAGGCACATGTTTGCTATTTTTATGCTTGTGTCAGTTCATTCTGTTACTTTCTATTGACGTGATTAGACCGAATCAGACCTTATATTGAACCCAATACTTTATGGGATATTTACACCCATAACCCTGAGTAATTTGGTAATTACCCCAGGAACCCTCGATAATCACTAATTATACTGAAGACCCTGAATAACTGCTCCGTTTTACACGCATAACCTTCCGTTAGTTTAGTCCATCAACTCAACCAGATGGTTGAGTTAATCTAACCAATCAATGAATCTAACGGTTGAGATTAATAAAAAAGAGCAGGAGGTGAGTTCGAGCTTGTGTGGGGGGCCTGGTCTGGAATGCCGGCGAGCAGGCGGGCTGGTATGGAGTGCGGGGAGGCTGGTCCGGAGTGTGGGCGAGCGGGGGGCTGGTCTGGAGCTTGCGGGCGCACGGGAGGGTGTCTGGAGCGCGGGGGGTTGGTTTAGGCACGGTGGGGGGTGGGAGGGTGCCCAAAGCTTGGGCGAGCGGGAGAGGCTAGTCTGGACCTTGCGGGCGCAGGGGGTGGAGGGTGCTGGAGCTTGCCAGCATGCGACGGGGGGCTGGTCTGGACCTTGCGGGCGCGGGGCAAGGTGAGGGGAGGGGCAGATGCACATGGGGGTTTGGGGTCGAGACGCTTTGAGAGAGCTCACATACGGGAGGCTGGGGGGGGGATGGGGGACAAGAGGCAGCTGTGCACGCGCAGGGGAGGAGGGGACAGGAGAGGCAGATGCGCCGGGGGTGGGGGGGGAGCCGGAGGCAGATGCGCCGGGGGCGGGGGGTGTGGGTGCAGGAGGCAGATGCGCAGGGGATGGGGGCGGAGACGCGGGGAGGGAGCTCGCATGCGGGAGGCAGAGGCACGCGCGCGGGGGAGGGGGCACGAAGCAGATGCGCGCGCGGTGGGGGGGGGGTCGATGGTGGTGCTTGCGGCACGACGGGAGTGCCTCGAGCTTGCCGGCATGCAGGGGGTTGTCTGGAGTACGGGCGAGCAGGAGGTAGGTCTGGAGTTTGTGGGTCAGAATGAGGCAGATGCGTGCGAGGGGAGGGGGGTGCTGGAGCTCGCATGGGGCGGAGGCGCGGGGAAGGGGGCGGGCGACTGGAGTTCGCATGCGGGAGGCAGAGGCACGGCTGGAGCTCGCCAACCGGGGGGGGGTGCTGGAGCTCGCGAGGCGCGGGGCGGAGAGGGGGAGCTTGCCGAGGGCAAGTGGGAGAGAGCGGGGCAGCTTGTTGCGAGGGGAGGGGGCATAATTTTGTTTCATTTAAAGGATGGCATTATGTTATAAATATGATGTGTTTTGAAGGGTAAAATGGTCAATATATGAATTTTCCCGTCAAAGTTAACGGAGAATCAAGACGGAACTTGACACAGGGTTATACTATGTAAAGGTTAAACATTACTCGAGGTTCTGGATGTAATTCGTGATTATCGAGGGTTCCTGGGGTAATTACGAAATTACTCAGGGTTATGGGTGTAAATATCCCATACTTTATTAGGTTAGAATTTGGATATGTTTATCTTTCTTGAGTTGTTTCTGTAATATGTAAGGTGTTTGGTCTTTTAACTGTCGAGGATGTTGAAAGCCTCGTCTTGGTCTTCCCTATATGATTTTCTAAGATGTAAAATCTTTCTTTACATTGATTGTTCTGGGCTCTATTATAATGTGAACGCTCATATAAAAGTCATTTGCATTATCCACTTATGTGCTATATATGCCATTGATGATGGAGAATGTCTGGCTATGTCTGGCTTAATCCTTTTGTATACGTCTATTTAGCTGTGATGATCTGTTCTTATTTGTTTATGCTTGTGTTCATGATCATGGTCGTGCATAGGTTGCCACGAGTTTAATTTCCATGGTTGATCTCTTACTTTGCCCTCAGTAGTGATGTTCTTACCATACACTCTGTTTCAGGCAAATCGACAAGAGATCAAGAAAGTTGCTAGCCATTTGAAAACAAAGTAGGGAAAATCAGCATGATATCGGGACCGTTAGAAATTGAATACAAGGTAGGCGAGGGCATCTACTACTTTTGGCCTATTAAGATTCAAACTACCTACCAGTGGCAGTTTCAGAGGCATCCATAGCTCAACTGCTAATTTTGTTTGCTCAATCTCGACTGCAGAGGCTGCTAATTTTATGTTCTACCACATTTCCCCCCATTTGAGTAGTCAGGGGATCTTATCGAGATATGTACAGAACATCATATAATGGACCTTTTAAAATGGCACAATCAAGTGATTCTAATTTGTATAATTGGATGTTGTAATGGTTTGCTGTATGAACTTTGTCAAAAGTTCTCTTCATATCCTTTGCTCCATAGCGTCTACAAGTTAATTCCCCCGTAGGTGCATTACTGCGGTAGTAGTTCGAAATTGAGATGAGCATGAGTGATTTCTTGTAATAGCCACATGATCTCTATGGTCTCAGTGATATTTTTGAATTTATTCGTGACTCATGCGGGTGCTGAGATGCATTTCCATTGTAAGTTCAAGTCCTGGCACAGGTATTGGAGAGACGAATTATTGGTTCAATCTCATTGATTTTTGGTAGAGTAACAGTTGGAATTCTTAACTAATGTTGTCGAGGAAGTTTATGCGATCAGGTTAAAGGCTTCGTTGATCGAAGATGATTTCTGGAGTTCAGTTTATTATCATGAAACTTATTTGGTCAAGTGCTATTTATGTCTGATCGATAAAATGCTGTAAAGGTGTATGTTTGAATCTGAGATCGAGCTTGAGACGGGCCCATAGGAATCGCAATAAAGCCTATCGAGTGTTGCTTTGATCATTAACAGTTTGAGAAAGTATCCAATCAAGCAATAAAATCAAAAGCAGAAAAACAATCATATAGGAAAGACACGCAAGTATGACTGAAAAGTATTTATATCATCCAATTGTGCCCAGAAACCATAAAAGTTATTTTTCGTCACTTCCTTCTGACTAGCAACACATGGTGATTGATTAAATAAAACTAAGATTTTTGACTTTTGTCACTTTCTTTTTTGAGAAGGAAAATAAGTTTCATCAGTTCTCCGATGCAAGGTTTTAAAAACAAGACCCGACATGGAATCGGTAAGTCACTGCTTTGGTCCAACCGGGTCTGATTGTTGGCTCAACCCGGTTGGACTAGTGCTTACATCATCATGACCAACATCCATATCAACTCGACAAAAATCTCACTGGATATAATTAACTGGTTAGACCGACTGATTTTACTAACCGTGAAAGTTGTACATATACATGTACATAGTATATGTTTGTGTAAAATTACGAATGTATATTCGCACATCCAAGCAGATATAAGCAATTGAAACAACAAATATCTGCCATAAACACATATATAAAAAAGTTATGTTGCAAATCTTAAATGCTGAGAGAATCTCGATGGTTTCTATAATTTTAACCTTCAAACTTAAAAAATGGAATCCAATCTGCATTAAAGAACATGAGCATATAGTTTATCGGTTATACTGGTCATAATTTTAAGCCTGCGAACTTATCTACATGGACCTAATTACAACTAGGAATGAACCTTTTTTTGGGCCAACCCTGCCCGTCAAAGCCTGACCCCGACCAATATAAGGGAGGGTTGGAGCTTTAATTTAGGCCCAAATCTAAATTCGAGCTAGGTTCGGGCTACAACGTGCCCGAGCTTGAAGCTCGTGGGCCGACCTCAATAGTTGCTCGTATTAGGCCCGACCTGAACCTGACCCGAAAAGGAATATGGGCTCGATGTGAATGAGAGCATGACAACCACTTGGTTGGCGTCCTAAAGGACCCAAACACATGCTAAGTCACACACGCAACCCCCAAAGCTCTCTTCCTCCCTACCCCCACATATGCATGCCCTAACACCACCACCCCCACACCCCTCCTCCTCACCCTCCACCTCCCTCCTTGCGCACTCTCCTTGTCCCAACCTCCCTTCTCGTCTCCTCCATCCCTCTCTTTCATCTTCCTTCCCCTCCCCCCATTGTTGCACCAATGGCCTAACGTCGCCTCCCTCATTCCCTCCTTCCTCCTCACCTCGTAGGTCATTCCCTCCCAATCCTAGCCTCCCTCCTGGCGAGTCGACATAAGGCTATTGGTGCATTGCACTGCTTAGTGCACACCATCGAGGTGGGAGGCTACCGCGGGTTGGCTCGTCCCAAGCCTGGCCCAAGCACACGTGTGCCAGGATCGGGCTTGGGTTTGATTTCCCACGAAACCTGAACTTGGGACCAACCCACTGACCCACACCTTCAACATGGCCTGAGTTTCAACTTACATGTCGGTTAGAACCATGTTGTCTGATCCAATTAAACCGGATCGGACCGATTGGACCAGATTTAAATTTTCTTTTAATATTTGTTTATCATAGCATTGAATCGTTTGAACCAACCTGATCAAAATAGTTTCCGGATTCACCTGATCGGATTCGATTTTTAAACCATGCTCACATTAACCAACACTATAAGGGTTTGTTTGGTAATTAGATCGGGTTGGGTTGGACATCCTCCTGTTAATAGTAGTTGTTTGGATGGTTGAGAAGGTTGGAATGATAGATGTGATGTGATATTGATGTGTATTATATTAATTTTTTAATGATTATAATATATTTTTATGTTAAATTTTTTATTTAAACATGATTAAAAAATATTAGACCAACGAATTATATTGTCCATATAAGTAATCCCAACCGTAGATGCAGGAGTGGAGCGGGAGATATATAGCAAGCTATCTAGGGTAACTGACAACCAAACATGGTAGGTTGAAAATAAAATGAAAAAAAGAAATTTAGATTATATGTCTTTTAATGGATGAGAAATGGAAAAGAGCAACGCCGTTGCAACAATTTATATTGCCGAGCCCTCGACTCAACCCCCAAAACCTCGAAACCTTATCTCCTCCGCTGAGCTCCGATGGCAACGACCGCCTCCGCCTCCTCTCCTGTCCTCCATGCCCGAATCTCTCCCTCATATTCTCTGTCTCCCACACCATCACTCTTCTTCCGCTCACCTCTATGCTCCCCTCTCCGCCTCCCCCCTCCCCTATCCTCCTCTTTCCGACCCCCGACACCACTGAGGAGGGCCATGAAGACGGTGGCAATGGCGGTGGAGAGGAGGGGGAGCAGCAGCGCTGAGCCTAGGGAGACCATCATGCTCCCCGGTTGCGACTATAACCACTGGCTCATCGTCATGGAGTTCCCCAAAGACCCCGCCCCAACGAGGGAGCAGATGATCGAGACGTACCTCAACACTCTTGCCACTGTGCTCGGAAGGTACAATTTTGACGCTAAGGTTGCAGCTTTTTTATTTGAGGTGGGTAATGGGAGAGTTGGCCGAGATCGTCTTGCTGAATAAATAGATTGGAGTGAATGAATACGGATAATTTTTGTTTTCAAGGAGTCTGGGTAGGGTACAACTTGGTGGAACGTTTCATAAGTTATACAACAGGATGTTAATGGGTCTAGTCTGGGGAGGGTATTGATTTTCTCAAACCTGTGCACATTTATAAATCCATATCCGTATACACCCCATTTACTAAGTCTGAAGTATTTATCGGATGCCCATGTGTTAACTGGTACCCACTTACTCGTTGGTTACCCATGTATCCAATAAATCAATCATCCTGAGTTACTATGCTCGTACCGTAAGGATTATAGAACTGTATCATACATGGTCTAAATTGAAGCATTATTTAGATTATATATGAGGTTAAATTGTTGTATTAGGAAGTTCAACTGGTTTCATTTAGAAAACTAATTGCTGTTGCATTTGGAAATAATTGGCTTCGGTTGGAAAGCTAATTATTTGGCAAGTTTGAAATTCTCAATTTGAAAAAAGAGGTGAGTTTGTGTGTAGTCTTTAGTACCATATTGCTTGATTATAAAAACTTAGTAGACTTATATCTGCATACTCTAATCAAGCTCCTCTAGCAATAGCATAGAGAGCTGGAAGACCACATACGGACACACGCTTTGTCTCCCACTCAGAAGAGTCGATTTGGATCTTGAATGTCTATATATTTTTTGCAGACTTCTTTAAACATGTCGGATAAATTAATATAACCGATAAATTTGTAATCGGGAATTCGAATGAACTTGGATATTTCATATTCTAGTTGTTTCAAATGTTGGAAATCCGAGGAGACACCTTCTTTAGTGTGTGGTTACGGATTGATGACACATGGCTTCTACATATCTCTAGAGAAGATCTCTTTGTTTCCACATAGTTTGTTCTCCCCACTAACAAAATGCTATTCCTTCTTCTCTCGGATGTTCACTGTTGTTCTCTGAAGTGCTTTCAAGAACGTTCGTGTTGGAGGACATTGACAACAACCATGTTGCTATCATATTGAACGGATTGTTAGAGCCTACATAGTGGTAACATGGTGGCGAAATCTTCTTTAAGGATAATGTTATATTGGATGCTTTGGTGATCTCTAAAATGGTCTATTTTATTTTTTGATTTCCGTATTGTTGGTATATTCTTGCCAATGCTTATTGTATCGAATGTTAAATAATTGATTCTGAACTTCATATTGAATATTTATAATGGGATTAATATTTATAAATAGTTGATTATACTCTGAGTAATATGTAGTGCCATTAAATTAAATGATGCTAATTTGTTACTGTATAATATTATTTCTTTGGACAACTATCTTATAGAGGATTTTTAGAACTATGATTAAAAATATGTTGGATATAATGTTTAATTTGAGGATGGATATGATTGGGATGCCTAAAAATTATGGTGGATAGAGTTCTAAGTGTTAGAAACATGATGCAAAACGGGGGATTTTGGAGAAGAGAATCGTGGAGATCGCGTAGGGAAGAGAGAGACGAGAGAGGGAGATAAAGATAAAATCTCAATTTTTCATATCATCTGAACTGTTTAAAATAATAGACTACCATCCCTTTATATAGGAGGGATGGGATTACAAAATTAGAAACAAATCAAATTCAAATCCCATCTTATCTTAATTTGACTCTAATTGATTTGAATAAAAATTCAAATCTACCTTATCCTAATTTGACTGTAACTAATGAAATTTGAAACTCAAATTGAAACCAACTAATTAATTTGAGATCACTTGCGATCTCTTTTATTTAAATAAAATTACGACGTCTCAAATAAACGTAAATAAAATTAGCCTCTAAATAACGGATAAAAAATAGAATATGAAGCGTTATTTATCCGTTTCACGCTGCATCAGTTCTTCTCCGCTTAAAAAATTCGTCTCTCGACGAATTGCTGCATCTGCAGGCTTGTAGCCTGATAAATTTAATTCTGCGTTCTCGATCATCCCAAGGAAGAACTGATGTGGAGCAAACGAAGGAATCTAGGCGTGCGTGGTGCGATGGTTGGAGCCGTTGACTTCGTGACGGAAGAGCATGTGTGGCGCAAATGCGGGCACCCATCCGGGTTTCGTTCCCTTGATATGGTGCTTGAAAAACTGACGTGGCATCTTCATGTCGAACAACTCGGTCTTTGGAGATTCCATAGCAAAGCAATAGCACAAATATAATAGAGGAGGAGATGTGACCAATGAATTAAGCCATGGGGCCTTTAAATAGGTGAAATCCATGATCCTAATCCTAATTGGGTAAGGAAGCCTTGCAGATTTCTTTCTTTCAGAACTCCACTTCAAATATTTCTGCAGCAGGGGGGTGGGTTGCAGTTTTCGTACCCCTTCACTTAAACAAAAGTCATAAGATAAGTTTTTCAATTGGCCTTGTGGATAAAATATCATTGGAAGAGGGGCCTCCTGGTAATTTCCCAATATATCTCATTACTCCTATTCTCAGGGGATCTGATGGAGGAGATATTCTCAAGTTTTGTTAGGGTTCGACACTTCTCTTTGGGAATACGTTAGCGGCGGCAACATGATGGAGGCCTGGGGCGGCGGTAGGTTATCACGGTTGGCGAATGATGAGCAATGGTCTTCCAATGGCGATGACTCTTGGGTCGGTACAGCTTGCGGGACAGAGAACACTGATGGGGAGATGTTGGCGGCGAGACGGCTTTAGTTGGAGGACTAACGGGTGGTGGGAGGCGTGGGAGAGAGCCGAGGGGTAGGGGAAGGGAGGTGGCATAAACACTGGGGAAGGGGATTGGGAGGGTTTGCTGGAGGCGGTGCGGGCCCGTCGGGGAGGGGCCGATAATAGGTCGAGATGGGGGTGGTTCTGGCAGAGTGCGGGTGGCGGGATAGGGCTCTGGGGTTGGTGGTGCAGGTGCGGGCGGAGGGGAGGAAAGGGGAGTTTGCGGTGGCACAAGAATGACGTGGAGGGGGTTGGTGAAGTCGCTGGAGGAAGGGGATAGGAGGGCTGGTTGTGCGGGAGAAGGTGGTGTGGTTGTTTCGGTGGAGGAAGAGGGTTGCAGCGAGGCTGGGGGGGCGCCGAAGGTGTGGGGGTATCAGGAGGGGGTGCTGGGGCTGGGGGGGATGTCTGGGTGATGGAGATGGGTTGCGGAAGTCGCGATGGGGCTGTTATGAGGACGACAGGGGACTGTAATTGGGCGAGTGGGGTTGCCGGAGGTGCTGGGCTGCAATGGGGGTCCGCGAGAGGGCTGCGGGTGGGTTGTATATCAATTTCTGCGGGGTTTTCAAGTCTGAAAATACCTGGACAACAAGCAGTTCGACATTTTTTTCTCCTGCGATAGTCTGGGCTGCGAGCAAATCGTTATTGACGACAATATTTTCGTAATTTTCTTCATCGTGTGTCTGGACAATGGCTTCTATGACCGGAGATTTTCATTTAGCGGCGCATAGAGTCTCGAAATTAGCCATCAAATCTCGTAGCTTTGATAGGAAATCAAGCAGTACGCCTATCTCCTTGTCGTAAGCTTCTTTTTTTTTGACGCTCAAAAGAGGGGGACACACTCAGCGGTGTTCGCCCCAATTTATTAAAAGAAAAGAAGAGATTACTTACAAGGTCATTGAAAAAAAGAGACAGCTAGTGGTAATAGGTATCCAGAAAAGAGATACCCCCCAAACACCCGAAACAACGCTACGCAGAAGACCAATCTTGACAAAAGCGAGACGCCGAGATATAAATGTTTTCCTTGTAGAACCGATGATGAGCAAAAAGAGCTTCGTTTCTTCCCAACCAAATGCTCCAAAGACGCGCAATCGGGATCAGCAAGTCCGCCCTTGAACGATTCCTGGCGCTTATCAAACTGTCGCAAAAAGCATCAAAACTGGATATATTCAGCCACCCCATATCCTCCCATATGGCACGAACATGGTCACAATGGAAGAAGAGATGTCCGCTGGATTCCACCTCCAAACCGCATAGCCCACACAATTGCGAGACATTAGGAAACATCATAGCACATCGGTCGCGAGTAAGCAGCCGACCACGCCTAAGGAGCCAAAGAAAAATGCCAACCCTTTCCGGCAATTTGAGACTCCAAATGAAGTTGCAATGATTCAGCAGGGACGCCTCAACCCCAGCGTCGCTGGGAAGAAGAGCAAAGTAAGCCTTCCTCGAAGAGAAAGAATCGTCCTTCCAGGCGAAGTGATCCCACCCCCCAGAGGGAGTGGAGGCATCAGAAAGGAAAGTCAGCAAGGACGTGAAGTCGAGCAACCGTTGATCCAAGAAATTGGCAATGAAAGGAGGGCACCAGCAACCATCGGCCCAGCAAGAGGCCACGGTGGCTAGTTTGTCGGCCGCCAGCGCAAAAAAGGCGAGGAAAAACATATTGCAACGCTCCTCTCCCGGACCAATCATCGGTCCAAAAGCGGAAAGAACGCCCATCACCCAGCATAGGTTTGAATAAAGATCGGTTGCGAACAAAAGCGGACACAACACCGCGCCAAAAAGGGGAGAAGTGTCCCTCTGGACGCCCCCGCGAGATGGAAATTAAGTCAAACCCTGCCGCCTCCCTAAGGCACCTCATCATGAAGTTATCATCCCTGCCCCACACCTTCGCCCCCACTTAAGAAGCAGAGCCTCCTGCACCACCTCCAGCCGCCCTCACTCCCAAACCCCCAGCGAGCTTCGGCCGCGAGACAGCCTCCCAACCAACCAAATGAACCCCCTTCGCCCATCGCCCTTCTTTCCCCAAAGAAAGCCGCGCATACACTTTTCCAAGCGCTCCCGAACCCCCTTCGGCATGCCACGCACCGATAAGAAATAAATTGGTATAGAGGAGAGCACTGATTTAAGAAGAACCAACCGACCCCCCTTTGAGAGAAGCGCCGCGCGCCCAACCAGCCAAACGAGCCTCCATCTTCTCCACCACCTTCCGGCAATCACGCATCCGAGCACGGCCAACCGAGAGAGGCAAACCAAGATACTCCAGGGGGAGGCTGCTCGGAGAAGAGCCCAAAGCACGGGCACAATCCTCAGCCTCCACTGCGACATAGCAAACGGAACGACTTTTGATTTGTTTCCATTGATGATGAGACCCGACATCTCACAGAAAAAGTTGGAGCGCAGTGGCCATCCCCAAGGCATTAGCCCGACCGCCCTCGATAAAGCATAATGTGTCGTCGGCGAACTGTAGAATCGGCACATGACACGCACCCAAAGAACAACCGCGGGTAAAACCGGCCGTGCTAGCCCCATCAATCATCCGCGGTAACATCCACAACCAAAACAAAGAGGAGGGGAGCGAGGGGGCACCCTTGGCGAACCCCCCTGCGAAGTTGAAACATCCCTCCAGCCGGCCGCCCATTAAGAGATACGGAAAAAGAGACGGTGGTCACACACCGCCGAACCCAAGAAATCCAAAGCGGGGGAAATCTCCGCCGCTTTAAAACAGACCATAAGAAGCGCCAATCCAGAGAATCATATGCCTTAGCGAAGTCAATTTTCCACAGCAGCCCCTTCGTCGCATTGCGGTGCCAAACATCGACAATCTCGGAGGCGACCGCATAGCATTCAGAAATTTGCCTCCCTTGAACGAAGGCAGCTTGAGAAGGCGAGATGAGCGATACGAGGAGTGGCGCAAGCCGGCGAGCGAGAGCCTTAGCAATGATTAAGTAGATGCCATTCGAAATAGAAATAGGCCGGAAATCCTCAATACGCTTGGCCGAAGGGGTCTTGGGAATAAGAACAATATTTGCCTTTTTAATAATGTTGAAGCCCCTATTTCCTTCGCAAAAATCGAGGGCAACGTCCAAGACGTCATTTGCAAGCACGTCCCAAAAAATCACGATAGAAAGAAATAGGGAATCCATCAGGCCCAGGGGCAGCATCGACATTAAGGTCCCAGGCCGCACCTTTGAGCTCCTCCAACGATAGTGGCCGAGAAATCGTTGCCGCCTCCGAGGGCGCAAGGGTGGAGGCCCCACGCCCCGTCCACCGCCACGACCGAATAGGCTGACGATCAAAGAAGTTCTTAAAGTAATTTGCCAGGGCCACGCCCAACTCCTGCTCCCCCTGAATTAAAGAACCATCGACCAAGAGAGAAGATACATTATTTGCACGTTTTCGAGCACTGGCGACCCGATGGAAGAAGGCGGTGTTTGCATCCCCATGCTTGATCCAACGTAAGCGCGAACGCTGACGCCACTCAATAGATCTCTTCCTGTCCTCCACAGAGACGACCTGCAGCGCGGAGGCGCGAATGGCCAATTCCGCGGGCGTTAACTCCCGCTCGCTCTCTGTACGATCCATGCGAAGAATGGTGGCATCCGCCTCGTGACGAGCTAATAATCGAGCCTGACGAGTATTAAATTTAAAAGACGCCAGAAGACGACGAAGGGAGGAAAGTTTCTGATGGAACCGATGAGCAGCACTGCCTTCAAAATTAGATTGAGACCAATGGTTTCGCACGATGTCCTTGAAGTTAGGTTCCAACATCCAACTCCGTTCATAGCGGAAGTGGCCACGAGGGCGAAACGATTCACCAGAATCCCAGAGAATGGGGCTATGATCAGAGAAAGAACGCGGCCGAGAGCAAACCGAGCACAGAGGAAAGAGCTCCATCATCCTGTCGCTAGCAAAGAACCTGTCGAGCCGGGACCGAGATGAATTATTCCTCCAAGTGTATATAATGTCGTTTTCCACCAGCTCCTCGAGAGCCAACTCCTGAATGAACTCCAAAAAATCGCGAGATCCCGGATCGAGCCCACCACGGCCACGGGGACGATCATGCGCATGCAAAGTAAAATTGAAATCGCCACCGATAATCCAATGAGTATCCCAAAAGCCATCGCATCGGATCGGAGATCCTCCCACAGTTCGCGACGAGCGATGACATAAAGGCGCGTAAACACAAGTGAAAGCCAGAGCAGCATTAGAATCCGCCCTCACCAAAACGATAGAAATAGAATGTCGGCCAACACGAATAGAAGAATAAGAAAATCTCGACGACCGCCTAGCCAAAATGATACCGCCCGAAGCGCCGAGCGCGTCCAAAGAACGACAGTCATCCAAGCCTCCCGCCCCAAAGGACTTCCAAACAGTTGCATCCACCCCCGAGAGTTTAGTTTCTTGAAGGAAGGCGATGTCACACTCCCACTCCACAAATCGAGAGCCCAAAGCACGCCGACGATCAGGATCACCAAGCCCACGAACATTCCAGGATAGCACTTTCATTAAACACCAAGACAAGTCCCAAAAGTGCTAACAAAAACCAGACCAACACAGTTAATCACAAGAAGCTCGTCGCCCAATTGACGAAGACCTGCTGCCTCCGCCACCGCCTCGCGCAGTAGCTGGCAGGAAGAGATAGATGGAACCCCGAGGGAAAGGGGTCGACGACGAGAGTAGATATTTCCAAACCTGAAAGGGGAGTCAATCACAACATTCCAAGCACTCCAAGCCATACCAGCGGGAGAAGAAGAAGCGATCGTATCGCCAGAGGAGGAAACCAAAGAACCGCCACCTGCAAGAGTAGCCAGAGAGGAGGACGAGCCCTGCACGGCGAGGGGAGGAGACATACCATCATCCTCCGGCGAAGAGTGAGACATAGAGGGGCTCTCAGAGGGGACCGAGCCAGCCGACTGCAAGAGAGGCGGAGATATAGAATCTTCGAGAATAAGCACCGAGGAAAAGGGCATCGCGGAGATGGGTTGCGGGCACTGATAATCGGATGTCCAAATAACGGATCCGGAAAGAGAAACCGCATCGGGCCCGCCCGCGCCAATGCCCAACCGTCATGATGATCATAGCCAGACGATGGAAGTGGAAGCGCCACGCAAACCCCGAGACGTCCCCGTGGACCTGGTTGGCCGACAAAATGGAAGAAGAAGAAGAAGTCGAATCCTCCTCGGTAAGATCCCAAGTCACGTGACGACGAGCGCCCCGACCTGCACGCGCCGCCCCGAGGAGTTTCAGGCGAAGTCCCCGAAAAGGTGCCATGCAGATGCGCTGCTTCGACAAAATCTCTGCAGGTGGACACGTGGCTCAGAGAAGGCGAACCGTCAGGGCCCGCAGCGGAAGGGGAACCGTCACCATGGAGGGCCGGCGAGGGCGAATGATCGGACGACGCTGGGAAGGAGAACTCGAGCTTGAAAGTCCATCGCCCCAGACAGAGCTTCTCGAAAAGAACCTTGCCAGCCATCGAGCTGCTTAACGTCGAGGAGCATTCAACAAGAAGACGCGTACACGTCCAATCAGAGCCCGGAGTAAGACCGTCGTCGAGAATAGCCAGCACCTGACCCCAGCCGCCAATAACTTTGGAAAGACAATGCACCGTGCGCGATAGAAAAGGAACTCCACGAACTTTGACCACGCAAACTTCCGACCCGATGGCCGCCCCGTCCGCAACACGTAGACGACGCCACTTCACGAGCGAATCATCGGCCCGACGAAGAAGGTTCTCCCGTTGCTCCGGGGATAACCCTCTAACACAACATCGATAATCGTCTAGAAAGAAGAAGTCCCCATAAAAGTCATCGCCCAAAATTTTTAATATACCTGCTCGATTCTCCTCGCGACCCAGTCCAGGTCGCTGCAAAACACCAACAACCGCGAAGCTCTTCGAACGAATGTCTTGCTGGTCGACCCGAGAAGCACCATCCTGCGGGCGATCATCAACCTTGAACCTCGCATCCGCCGACAACTGCAAAGAGCATCGACCCGCCTGGTCACCCTCTAGACCACTCCCAGCATGTAAGTGGTCCTCGACCACCAGAGCGACGCCGCGATGGAGCACCACCGCCTTCGGGAAGACCCCCGACCCAGCACCCACGACAGAAGAGCATGGGGGTGGGTGGGGAACGATTCCCCCGTCCGGCCCGCTGGCGGAGGAGCCGCCACCGCCATCGCGCACTACTTGAGCAAACGAACGTGAATCCATGATGGCAGGCGAACGACGAACTTGATGCCGCGCAGCTACGCGCACAGGAGCCTTCTTCAGACCTTCACCGTTGCGAGAAGCCCTGCATGAAATCATGCGATGACCGACCTTGAGCAAATAAAGCAGCGAGGAGGAGCACGACATGCAGAGGCGATATGACCTCGCTCATGACAGCGAAAACATCGCTTTCCAGCCTTAGCACGCGAAACAAGCACCCAAGCGCCGTCCCCACCGTCGAGAGCTCCCCTCGCTGCGTCTTCCCCGAGAGAGTGACCGAGGGAAACGCCACGAGTGTCCCTTTGAACGTCACCTTGGACACCCTGACGGAGTGCCACCTCTTGAGCCTTCGGACGCCACGAGCGCTGCTCCCTCCTCATAGTGCCCCTCTCGTTTCTCATCCCCAGTCTCACCTATCGGAAGCCCTAGATCTTGTCGTAACGTTTACGCTCCGACGAATGATGGTCTTTCATCGCATGTTGGGGCGAACGTCTGGACGGATCGTCAGATCGTGAGGACGATCTGTAGGCCATGCTCTGATACCAATTGATGCAAATAAAAATTTTACAACAGATAAAATAATATTTTGTGGTGGAGAAGACATAGGACTGGTTGAGAAGAGAAAACTCGTCCGAAAACAAGGGATTTTGGAGAAGAGAATCACGGAGATCGCGTAGGGAAGAGAGAGACGAGAGAGGGAGATAGAGATAAAATCTCAATTTTTCATATCATCTGAACTGTTTAAAATAATAGACTACCATCCCTTTATATAGGAGGGATGTGATTACAAAACTAGAAACAAATCAAATTCAAATCCCATCTTATCCTAATTTGACTCTAATTGATTTGAATAAAAATTCAAATCTACCTTATCCTAATTTGACTCTAACTAATGAAATTTGAAAATCAAATTGAAACCAACTAATTAATTTGAGATCACATGCGATCTCTTTTATTTAAATAAAATTACGATGCCTCAAATAAACGTAAATAAAATTAGCCTCTAAATAACAGATAAAAAATAGAACATGAGGCCTTATTTATCCGTTTCCCGCTGCATCAAAACAACACATGAAAATATGTTTAACCATCATATGATTGATTTTTATGCTTGAAATCGAATGCCCCACTTTGGAAACAGAAAGCCGGATGCTTGCCGAAAGCGCAATCGACATAGAAGAAATGCGATCGTATATGTAATGGTTGCATCCTGTTTATTTCGTCCACCACTTTGTTAGACATATACTATTTGTCCACGAAGATTGCAAAGTGGCTTTGAGAAGAACTCGACAAGAAGTCTAATATCAAAGATCATAATATTGAGAAATCAGTCAGTGGTAACGTTCTTGAAGTTTTCTATTGTCGAGGAGAAATCAGTTTCTGAACAACCACATGAATTTCAACACTTGCTCCATGGTTTGGAAGATGTCTAAATGAAACTCTAGGGCATGGCCTCAACTGAAATGATCGATATTTCAGCCTTTGGGTGGTTGATATTGGTGAAATGACCTAAATTTTGATCAACTTTCGATCAATAATATTTCACTTCAATCTCGGTGACTGAAATTGATATTTAGGGCCATGCTCCTAAATATCATAGAAAAGTTTCAAATTATGTCAATCGTAGAAAAATTCTCAAGTCTAAGGAAGACTTCGGTATAAATATGAATCATAAAAAGGGTAAAATTTCTATGGATTCCTTGGTGGTGGTCACTTTTGAAGAAAACATGAAGCAGAAACCTATGGTTCCTATAGATGTTCATGCTAAAATTAATTTTATGACCTCAAAAGGCAACGATAATAGGGAAGGGGTGGTAACAACAAAGATAAAATTAAATCCAAAGGCAAGATCAAGAAAAAGGTAAAGAATGAATCTTACTACCACAACAATTAGGTTTGACATTGGAAGAATGATTGTCCTTCTTAAAGGCTCAACATAAGCCTACAGATGGTGTTAGAAAATAGAGAATGCGGAAGCGTATCGGAAATAAAGAAATAAAACTTTAAAACACACGCGATTTTACGTGGAACCCTACTCCCTAAGGAGCGGCATGAAACCACAAGAGAAGCCCTCAAAGGGGCGGGTATTTTATTCAACTTTCTCATATGACTACAGGGGTGTGGGGGTCTATATATAGCCCCCACTGAGTCTCCACATCTCCAAACTAGTAGATGTGGGACTAAACTCTGGATGGGGTAAATGGATCCTGGAGGGATCCATTTACCCATCTCTCATACATATGACGCATATAACAAATACTCCAACACACCCTCTCAAGATGGAGCATTCAATGCTCGTCTTGAACAAATAGAAAGGAACTCGACTCACAATACATGACACTACAGGCAATATCAACTCAATGCGCACAACTGTCAGCTGTTGTCGAGGACGTTGCTTCTCATAGCGTGCATGTGAGGAGGACGAACGAGCTGTAGTGTGAGTCAAACCTGAATCTCCTCGTCGGAGAGCATGTGCTCTGTACTGCGCCTGTCAGAGTCACTGCAACTGAAATGAGTCTCCTCATCGGAGTACTCTGGCCCGCCCGGTGGGACAACTGCTCCATCTCTAAAAAGGGCCGAATTGAAAAGGCTGTGGAAGTGCAATCCTCGTCAGAGTCCACGGTCGCTGGAGAATGGAGTCTGAAAAGTCTTCTCGTCGGAGAATTGGCTATCTCCCATTTGGCACAGAGAATGGTACCCTACTATGGAGTCCCTATGATACCACATGAACACCCTTGCCCACATGGCATCAGGAATGGTCCTCTACTCTGGAGTCCCTATGGCTGAAAACTTTGGTTGACAAAACAAGAGAATGATGGGGACCACGATAAAAGATGACATACATGTGCTCATCTGAAAACACCGCATACATGTGCGTGTCTGAACTGAAGATTCAGAATCTGACGTCGAGTCTGTGAATCTGCGCATCAAGTTGTGGACTCGGAATCTGAACGTCGAGTCTGAAACTACGCATGGAGAATCTTCATTGAGAAAACTGTAGAGTTTGAACAACTGACTGGTCTGGAATATCACATCTGAATCTGCAACAGACCTGTGACTCTACACAATACTCCCCCTTTCCCCCAGACTGGTCGGAATGACTATCATCGATCAAATTGGGAGAAAACAAGAAATTGGGGGTACAAAAATCAATAAGCCGTCATAATAATTTTTTTTGGCTTTTCTTGCAACACTTTTTCCGACTAATATTTTTTTTGTAATAGCCGTCGCATAAGCAGTTCTTAATTTTTTTACGGCTTTTCATTTTCTTTTCTTTTTTTTTGGAAATTGTGTACGACTTCTCTCTTGTACGTGCCTCTTTTCTTTTCTTTTAAAAAAACTCGACTCAAAAAGAGCCCAAATAACTCAGCCACCCCCTCTCTCTCTCTCCTTTTTTTGTTTAAACATAATATGTCGGTCCATAAAGGGCCTAAACTCTTTCATTTTTTTATTCATATATATATATATATATATATAACCAACTACCCATTTGGGCATTTCCCTTTTCTCTTTTTTTCTTGCTTTGCTTTCAGTCCCCTTCCTCTTTTTAGAGATTTTTTTTATAACAAGCCCAACTTTGGGCCCATCATGTAGAGAGACTTGGAACGAGGAGTGCGGGGGCGTTGCCTGCGCCTTGGAAGGGATGCGCGTGAGACTGCTTGTCTCGAGAGGGTCTGCGTCGTCTGCTGCGGGGTTTCGCCTGAGAATCGCGCAAAGTACCGCCTGAGCGATTTGCCGCCTTAAGCATCTGCTTCATGTCGCCTGGAGGCGCGATCTGCACCAGAGACTCGAGGGGGTTGGTGGGGTGCATGAAGGTGGAGTATCGACGATTGGAGAACGCGCGTAATCGTGCGTCGTCGACTGGAGGTAGAAGCCTCGCGCCGCCTGCACGAGGGAGGAGAAGTGGGAGTATACTCCGCTTGGAGTTGTCGCCGCTCTGTTGCCTAGAGAAAGAGCGACATCGTCGCCTAACCTTGAGGGCGCGAGGCGAAGTGAGCTGCTGCCGTCGCCTTTGTTGGAGAAGGTGCGGTGGTGCTCGCGTCTGGGAGATGCGGAAGGGCGTTGCTTTCGCCTGGCTGGGAAGAGGTCGTGGTGCACCAGAGGTGCGTCGTGCAGGACCTGTCGGCTTTGGTTGGAGGGAAGGAGCGTGCCACCTACGCGAGGTTGCGGTGTCACCGCTGCTTCACCATGGAGCAACGAAGGGAGATGCGAGGGCATGCGCACATCGCCTGGAGGGGACCTCCTCCTGAGGCCGAATAGAACAGAGGGTGCTGCCAGTGCACTTGGAAGTCAGAGGGGCGCCTGGAGAAGATGTACCTTTATCGTCTTGAGTTGGACGGAAGATAAACTGCAATGCGCACAGGAACTGCACCATGGGTAGGGCTCCGCCTATTGGAGCATGGAGAATTGGGAGATACACCACAGATCTAGAATGGATGCGGCCTGTGCCGAATGCACGAGGGCCGCCCAACGCTTGAAGAATATGTTGCTCCCAGCACTCGACTTGCTAGGGTTTCATAAAATCCTGAAACATGAACATGAACCGATCTCCGCTTGGAGATAGATCTGAATGATGGCGGAGATTTCCAGAACATATCTTGAACAAGAATAAAAGAAAGCGATTCTCGAACATAAATAAGAATTTGAAATCCTCGAGAATCGATTTGCTTTGATACCATGTTAGAAAATAGAGAATGCGGAAGCGTATCAGAAATAAAGAAATATAACTTTAAAAACACACGTGATTTTACGTGGAGCCCTACTCCCTAAGGAACGGGATGAAGCCATGGGAGAAGCCCTCAAAGGGGCGGATATTTTATTCAACTTTCTCATCTAACTATAGGGGTGTGGGGGTCTACATATAGCCCCCACTATCCACATCTTCAAACTGGTAGATGTGGGACTAAACTCTGGACAGGGTAAATGGATCCGAAAGAGATCCATTTACTCATCTCCCATACATATGACACATATAACAAATACTCCAATAGATGGGAATCAACAAGTGAAAATGGTCATTGAGGGATTCATGACTAGTGAATGGTATGCCTTCATAAAACTTGAACTATACCATATTCATGGTTCGAATGAGTGACTCGTGGATACAATAGCTAATGTACATATTTGTTCTGACAGATCTTTGTTTTCTTCTTCTTAGACTTACGTTGGTGGTATTGACGGGGAATGATTATGCGATCAGGGTGCAAGGTTTAGGACATGTCAACTTAAGGTTCTCCCTAGATATGTGTGGATTTTACACAAGGTGTTGCACATCCCTAATGTAAAAAAATGTTTTACCCTCCTTAATTTTTAGTTAGAAATAGAGTTGAACTGAATTTCAGATGTAACTAAATTGTAAGTCCGAGGTGACTTTTTTTTATGGAACACATTTTCAATTTTGACTTGGTGTTTAGAATTAGATGTAATTAAGTAAATATTGATTCTGTGAATGTTATATATTCTAAATGTTCTAATTCTATTTTCGTGTGATGAATAGCATTGAATCTTGTGATCTAAGTGATGAGATTATGATATGTAAACTTAAATTGAATTTAAAAAATGATGAATTTAGAGTTGATCTTTGAACACACCATTCGTAAAACTCGAAAATATGAAATTTGTGTGCAAGGTAGGACATGTAGGAAGCTGTTTCAGTTGGTATCTACTGATAAGAGATTTTGGATCTAGTGTGCACGTATATCTATGAGTTTAATGGTGTCTTGAGCAGCAATGATAAGCAATACTTTATCACCTTTATAGGAGTAGTTTCTTATATTTAACAATGATTCTGAGACACGAATATGCAAAGTGCATCAATGTCTTAAGTCAAATAGGGGAGGTGGATATACGCCTGACATGCTTGTAGAACGATGCAAACTCTTTGGCATTGTTCATGAGGGTACAATACCATATTCACTACAGTCAAATACAATAACAGAACGGGAAAATAGAACGTTTACTAACATGTTCAATATACTATTACAAAGTTTTGGATTTTTAACTTATATGTGGGGAGATGCCTTGAATATGACTTGTCATATTCTGAACAGGGTACTACCTCCATGGCATAAGGAATAATGCTAATCGAATTGTAGAGGGATAAGAAACTAAGCTTAAAGCGTTTCAAAATCTTTGCCCACATTCTTCTCATGTGAGTACATATTTTGTGCAGTATTGCACATTGTTGTAGTGATAGGATTATAATAACCTCATTCATGATCCTCAAGATAGTGCATGTTCATGATCCATGAACGAAGCATCACATTATCTTTTTACCATGTCACCAATTTTCAAGATTTTTTGCTTCTCTAGCACGTGTTGCGAGAATAATTGTCAGAAAAGTCGTCTGATTTCTGTTGCCGGTCAGCTCACTTGAAAGATTCCTGGATGTCACTTTAATCAAGTGTTCTCCTGGTTGATCGAAGTGTCGTTTGAGTAGTGGCATCATCGTTGCCTCAGTGGACTCCAAAGCCACTCCACTAGTCTGCCAACTACAAGGGTGGATGGGTTAGGCCACTTGAGATCACTCCAATGGAGATGCTAAGACTTTGATTTGAGATTTGCGGTTGCTTGTATGAGAACTCTAGGATGAGTTGCATAAGCACCATCTCTGTAAAAAAGCAGCAAAAGCCTTATTTAAAGGAGAAAAAAAGTGAAGACAAGGAGGTATTGACCCATGGTCTAAGACCACCATTCTGATAAGTTAAATATAACATAATAACTTAATCTCATTATGAACCTTAGTCCTCTCATTATAGAGAAAGTTACGTGAAGACCCTTTGGGAGAAAAATAACAACTAACATAAATCAAAATAGACCAAACTACGGGACTTTCAACAGATTTAAATGGAACAACTTCAACGTTGGTTTTCCCGGTTAAAAATTCAGTAATTAGGCTTGGAACTCTAAAATAAATTTCAACCTTTTTAAGTTGATTTTTCCAAGGGGTACGTTTTAACATAAGCTGGACTTACCAAATATTTTATGTGGGTTGAAGGAAAAATGTAGAGTGTACACTTGCCAAATGCCCCCTTAATTGTAAGTCATGTTAATTCACCATCTGTGGAGTTGGGGTAATCTTGTAATTTTCACTGAGCTTCTGCTCTTGCAGCATGGAAGAAGCAAAAAAGAACATGTACGCTTTCAGTACTACAACCTACACTGGATTTCAATGCACTGTAACTGAAGAAACGTCGGAAAAATTTAAGGGTACTGCACATTTCCAATAACTATACCACCCTGGATCTTTTATCTTTCTTCATCATATCGTTTGACATCATGTAAGTATATTCTTCATTATTCAGGATTACCTGGTGTTCTGTGGGTCCTTCCAGACTCCTACATTGATGTAAAAAACAAGGATTATGGAGGTAACTATCCTTATTGAGTGTTTGTTGATATTGAAAAATAAAATCCAAATGACTTATTTACTATAACGTCCATCAGGGGATAAATACATTAATGGAGAAATAATTCCATGCAAGTACCCTACATATCAACCAAAGCAGCGTAGCTCTTCAAAATATCAAAACAAGAGATACGAGAGAAGACGGTCTGGCCCGCCGGCAGACCGCCCATCGCCTAGGCAAGATGCACAACAGTCCATGCAATAGGTAATTATTTGAATGCATTTTTGGCATGTTTCATGGTCTTTTAATATTGAATGATCCATTGACATTTCTTCTGTATTCAACGTTCTTAGGTGGCTGGAGTACATGGATATGTTGCTTCTGCCAGTGCAAATGATTTGTAGGCGCAAATGATCCAGATCCAAGGATTAGGTCTAGAGAACGTGTCATCGAGTCTGTGAGTTATCATGTTGTCATTACATCTTTGGTGTAAGACATTTTGTAGTAGTGCTTTATGAGTACGTTCTCTATGTCGGAATGGCATTTCCTATGTTGATTTTGCAATTAGATTACTTGACCATCGATTTCGTTTATTTTTTTGTGCTCCATCTTATTTGTGATCACAGGGAAATTTGAAGATTTAGTATTATTGTTGTTTGAACATTTAAGTTATATCTATTGGTCGTAGAGATCGCCCCTGTCTGGATGTGAGGACTAAAGCTGCCCCTGAGTTCCTTTCTTGCTTGATTTGAGGTTGGGTAAACTGGTTGATACTATGAGTATTTGAGTTTGCAATGTGGGGTTAATTGTTTAGGTTATTTTTTTTTCATATCTAGATGGAAATTGGAGTGAAGTGTAGTGTAGGGTAAGCTAGAAAATGGCCAGTCTCTCCTGGCTGGTGGTAGTCAAGGCAGATTGCAAGATCTGATTCTTCAAAAGAACTGGTCTTAGTTACCTTTTGTTGTTGTGAAAGGAGGAGATTCTCTATACATGGAGGTTAGATAAAGTTTGGAAAGATAAAGTTTGGAAGGAGGCAGCTAGTGTCAAGCCAACTGGAAAATTCTTCAGAGTGCTAGTGTACCTTGGCTTGCAAACTAGTGCTGAAAGATTTACTAACTGAAGGACCAATGTATGCCACCTTCAACTTCTAAAGAGAAAATGATAGATAGAAAAGGGATTATGAATTTGTTCGAAAAGGAGCTCCCAATGAACGAGGTTTCGTGATGATCCTTTTCCCCTATGATATGAGAGATTTTATAGGGCGTAAGCTTTCGCAATGTCCACCCCATTCCTTCACGCCCTTGCAACTAGGGTCTCCGTGAGACCCAACCCTTGCACAACTGCTGGCTCGTGCAACTGTCAGCGATAGTTTCTTGACCATCTTGTCATGTTAGAGAGCCGTTCAAACTTGATTGATGTGGTCATAAGTTGAGTCCCATGAAACCGACATGATGTATATACATGCTGTAATTCCTTTAATTAATTCCTTTAATTAGGGAATCAACCAACATATCACTTAAAGATATATAGATTATCGCAATTTCTTGTTTTACCACTACATTTTGTATATAGTGATATCGTATTTTGATGTGCTTTTATTCTAAATTATTAGCAATATATTGATTAAGCTTATTGTATCTTGATTATCACAATATATTTAAATATGACCTTTGACCAACTCAATGCTTAAGTTTTCCATAAAGTATTTCATACAAACCGCATGAGTGGTGGCCATGCTACTTGCAATGTATTATGCATCTTGTTTGTCTAGAATACATTCATGTTTCTCGCTACCCCAAGAAATGATTGCTCCACAAAACATGAAAAGGGAACTTGGTGTACATTTTCTATCATCCATATCCCTTCCAATCGATGAACTTCATATACTTCTAGTACAACTACATGGAAAGTAGTGTCAAATGTTGCTCTGAGCTCTTGAACACAACTTTATTGCATTTTCTTAGGTATTTAAAGCTTATACTTTTTTTTGAAACAAAAGCTTATACTCATTTGATTCTTATTTTTATTTTTGTATCTAGGACCTCAAAGCGTAGTGAACATCACAAAGTTCTAGATGTTTTCAAGATCGTACATGTTTTTTTGGAAAATTTCATATTTTCTGCTATTTTTGATGAATTACTAGATATCCAAGGATCTAAATGTGATTTTCAGGTAACTTTGGAGCATGTTTGAAGCAAGAAAAGGCAAAATAAATGGATGCATGTGCTAACATCAAAGACGCCGATGCACATCAAAGATGCCGATGCAAATCAATGATTTATAAAAAAGAGGCCAAAGAGGTCTATGTTTATGATATGCAAAAATAAAGAAATAAGAGCAACAAACTATAATGATATATTTGCTCTACAGCTATATGTGCTCTTATTTTTTGCTGAAAAACTTTGATGGAGTGAGAATGAGCCTAGACCTAATGAGAATGGAGGCTTTAGATTTCGACAATATAAGAGTACCTTGGTCGAGATCATAAGGTTGTCTCGTCTCAGAAACTAGAAAGAGATAATCTTCACACACAGTACAAAATCTAGTCGAGGTTTAAGATAAAAATGTTGAGCGGATGATCTTGGCTTTACCTAAAATAAAAAGAAATTTTAACCCACGAATCCTATAATATTTGTAAATTACATTCTCGACTCTGTAAACATCATTATCATCCCATCGACATTGTAAATTTGTTCCATCTTACGTCATGAATCCTATACCGTTAATATGAAACTTCTTGGGTTAACATGTTTGGATTAAAGGTGAGTTTATCAAACCAAACAAATCCAATGGTAGGTTTTCTTCCACACACACTCTCTCCTTCCTTCTTCTCTCCTCCTTCATCTTCCTTTCCCTTCCATGCAACCCACTTGCCGATCATGCGACGTGGAACTCCATCAAAAGGGAAAAGTCCACACACAGGAGGGAGGGAAGTGATGTGGTGTGGTTGAGGGGGGAGGAGGCCGCGATGACATAGTGGAGGGTGGGCATGTGGGAGGAGAAGAGAGAGGGCAGAGGTCGGGGAGGGGGCGGAGGTCGCGTGGTGGGGAGGAGGCTGCAACAGAGGGAGGACAGAGGCCGGGGAGGGGACAACCGTTCGGGAGGTGGGTGGAGCAAAGGGAGGGGACAGAGGTTCATGAGGAGGAGCTGGAGGCCGGGGGAGGTGGGTGGAGCAGAAGGAGGAAGTCGGTAATGGGCGGAGAAGGGGAGGTGAGGATGAGGATATCGGGAGAAGAGACTGGGTATTATTTGTAATTTTGATAAATAAAATGGGTAGTATGCTAAAAAATTTAACGGAATTCGATTAGTGTTAATGACCAAATAGATGAGGGTTAACCACATGATTTACGGGGTAAGAGTTAATAAGTTTACAGGACTGGGGGGATAGTAACGATGTTTACAGGGCCGTGAACATAATTTAGAAAGATTCTAAGGTTCTTGAAGGTAAAATCTCAAATAAAAATGACTAAAGTTAATAGAACTCGAGGGCTACTGAACCAAATACTCGAGTTTAAGTAAAAGGTTGACCAATATTTGTCTTGCCTAAAGTTAGTAGAAGTTGATCAAGACTAGCAAGATTGAAGCATGGGGTGTGACGAATCAATGATTCATCATAACTATGCTTTTATTGAACAAAATCCAGATCCATTTCATTGCATTTTACCTCATTCATTTGCATAATTCACATTACATGAGTCTTTTGCTAGCACGGCATAAAAACCCCATATAAATAGGTAAAAAGCGTAAATATGTACATGTATCCACCTCGGAGATGTCCTCTTTTTATAGTTTTTTTGGCAATTCCTTACATGAGAAAATGCTTATTATGTAACTTTTGAACATTATATATATTAGTGGTAAATTCTAATTGTTCATAAGAATTTACAATAGTTTATAAACATAATACATCCATTTATACCTATGTATTATTTTATTTTTTTTGTATTTTAGACGTTAAGCTATAGAAAATATGTGTTTTTAATATTAATTAATTATAAGAATTTAAGTATAAATATTTAGTTTAGTACATCAATTCATTGGTTTCATAAAACCAATGTAGAAACATGGTGTTTCTTGAACAATTTATATGACGTTCCGAGCTTAGGTTCATTGACCTTGATCAAGGAAAGCTAGCACAAACAACTTTTTGGGATCAAGTTCAGGTGAACTCGGTGACAACCATACAAAATGCTTAAGCTCACATTGTCCCATTGTGATCAATATACCATTACATGTATGAAGTGTGGATGAATGTGTACGACGCGTGGATGCATTTTCATATGTTAAAGTGCATGGGCAATGCCAACATGATATACGCGTGGATGCATTTTCATATGTTAAAGTGCATGGGCAATGCCAACATGATATGCATTTTTCCCATTAAATCAATATACCATTACAAAGAGATAATAATATGGGAGTTGCACATAGTCCCATTGTGATCACACATTGCACAAAAAAATTGCGGAATGGATGATATAATGAGACCATAAAGGGAGAGATGGTCACATTTTTGAACTACAATGTGACCACATTATGGTCACATGTGGAGAAAGGTGACAACCCATATGCAACCACATCTAATACAAAAAAAATGTAGCTGTAGTTACAAAATGTGACTACGTTATTGCTATTGGGCTGTACTACGCGACTATGATTATAGTAACATTTCTTTAATTTTCTTTTAGTGCGAGAAGAAGGAACACGAGGATAAGCTGAAGCTACTACCATTTATGCTTTCATGCAATGGTATCAATATATTATGAGTGCATAATGTTATTAACATGATCGTCAAGGCATACATTAAATAATAATTATCATGTCATTAACAAAGTATCACATATTAACAAACATATAATCATATATTTTCGATCCATGATTCAATTACATAGCATAAACATGAATCGATCAAAGCATTGATACATCATATTAGGGTAAAATCCATCAAAAGCAAAAGAGTCAACTAATTATAACAAACAATGCAGTAAAGAGGTTAGATAAGAGATCATTGAAGCATCCATGTAATATACTGTCCTTAGAGAAGATATCGTCCAAAATACCGGTGCTAGGGTATTGGCAATCCGCTCCCAGGACATGATGACACACGACCGTCATCTATACACATAGATAAGATCGTCCTCAAAAGTACCTCAGAGAACTGCAACCGGGAGAAGAGAAGAATGTCACCTCACAGTGGAAGAACATAAGTCACGAAAGAGGGAGAAAAGATTTCTTGCGTGTGAATAAAAGGGCCTTCGGGAAGGGTTTAAGAAGACCTAGTGCACGATCTTTCAATTTCCAAGAATGCCCCTCAATGGACCCTCTTCGGATTCTGGAATGATGGCTAAGTTCAAGTCGTTGGGTCAAATCGAATTCTCGTAGCGGTCTAATCGCAATTAATCTGTGGGAATAATTTATTCAACTTGCAAAATGAAACCCGTAGCAAAAGTATCGAGATCCAAATTGACTATCCCGAGCCCGAGACTGAGCCGTATATGAAGTGAAGAGCGCACATGCGTTTGGTCCTTCATTCCTCCTCTCTACTATTTCTACAAGAACTTAGAGTGTGAACTCATATATATGTCCACCAAAGTTTTAGAACTACTAGATGTGATATTAAAATTCTACCAAAAAGTCTCATTGTTTCAAATTCGGGAATTCCCACATTCCCTCCAACATCATTTGGTTTCTCAATTGAAACCAATTAATTAATCCAATGTAATTGCACATGTTTACCATTTTAAAATACAAGTACATGGTTTTAATACATCAATATTTATGAATACATCAATTTGAAAAAGAGATTCAAAAAAAGAGTTAAAAGACATCTTTCGACCGCCAATTTTGTTTTCAGCGAAAAGTACCTTCCAGTTTGAATCTCTACCTGAATTTACTCATTTACCTTAACAAGAACAAAGTGAACTGCCTCGTGAACTTCAGACCTTAGTGTTAAAGTATACGATAAAAATAATAAAGTATTATTCTTGGTACAATATTCATGGTTGGTACTCTTAAAGGTCATGCACCCTTATCATGTTTCATGGGTGTATTTAGGAAAGATAGTCTTCCTTTACCTGTGATCCACATTAGCACTCACATATGTGACGTTATCCAAGAATGCATTCTAACATCATGCCTAAAGGCTTGAACCCATTCAGAGCATACCATCTTCCTAAACTTGCAGCTTAAATGGCACTTAGACTTCCAGGGATAAAACACTCATGCATAAGCATTGAAATAGTGCCAACCTAGTTCTTTAAACAACTTGTTATTACCACATTGAACCTGCTTTGTGAGATCTCCACTCAGATAAGTTGGGTTGCCACTATAGAGGAACTTTCAGTGGATCTCAATCCCATCTTAAGGCTATACTTTATAACTAAATATCTATGAAGTCTCGTAGTCAACGGATCTTCCATATTGTCTTTGGATCCAACAAAATCCTCAGCCCAATACACCTCGAGATACCAAATCCCTTAACATCTTAAGTTTGATTTGAATGCGTCTCATTGTTTTTTGATTGAACTTTTTACTCTTGATCTTGGCAGTTGAGGTTACGTTGTCACAATGTACCGAGATCGTAGGAATTGGCTGATCTACCATGGGAATTGAAACAAGTTCCCTTAACCATTCAATCTCAATCTCAATGGTGTCCAATGCACACAACTCCATCCCAAAGCTACACTAAGATAGAATGATCTGCTTCACATACCTCTGAAAGACTGCACCGCCTCCAAGGATAAAGACATACACAGTAACACCATTACTCCCAGACTCCTCTATTTTCCTTATCCAACTTGCATCACTGTATCCTTCTAGTAGATGATGTCTACCATAATGCAAACTAAGGGAAATAGTTCCCTTCAAGTACTTCAATACTTGATCCAGAGCCTACCCCTGAGTATGGTCACGACAGCTAGTGTATCTACTTAGTTTTGAAACCGAGAATGAAATATTAGGTCATGTGCAATTTGTAAGATACATTAACCATCCTATTACTTGTGAATACCATAGTTGGGCCAATGTGCTCCACTTTTGTTCTTGAATAATATTTTGAATGAATCAAAAGAAGTGCTTACAACTTTACAGTTTTGATATCCAAAATTTTCTCTTATTTGTGTACTCAATAGAAGCTATTAGCAAACAAAACTAATCAATTCAACCATGACTATAACAATAATCATGTCAAAGTAGACAATGATCCATCAGGATGCATAACTTACCATGACTCAATGGTGAATCTTTATCCCTCAAAGTACAAAACAACAAGCACTTCTGTAATCAATTACACTATCATGTCAGAATATCATCTCTCCAACAACTATCACCGTGACAACCATCATTAGCACTCCTTGGATGTAAACAGGCAAGGGTCAGTGAAAGTTTTGATTTTTCTCATCCATGGACCTCTATGTACTTCCACCCTAGTGGCATGATTATAATTGTCGTAAGTTCATGTATACTGCAAACGCTACCGCTGAAGTTTATTAGCCATGAATGATCGCAAATATTGTTTTTTGTTATGTACCATATGTAAGCCTCCTCTTCAGGAGGAGGCTTTACCTTTAGATTTTTTATGTATATGGTATCGATGAGAGCTGCCTCTTCATAAGACAACTTTGGATTTCGAGAGGTGACTTCACCTCTTGTTGTTTTGTGAATAAATCGATGGGAAGTCTCCTCTAAAATCAAAGCTCTAGGTAAAATCAAACCGCCTCTTGAAGAGGGGCTTTCATATGGTATATAAGAGTACAATATTTTTGACCAGGCATGGTAAGTAATTAAGACAAAGGAAGTTTAATGTTATAATAAGACTCAAGTGGTTGGATGACCTATCTATTTATAAGAAATATCTAGCAAATCAATGAAATAACAAGAGGATAACTTTACCTTAACTGAGTTTACCACAATTCCTTGAATCAAAGCTCAAGTGCAAGCTCCTCTTTATCCAAAACAAACTTCAAGATCATGAACCAAACACAAATAATGATTTTAAAACCCTTCTAAGATGTTGTTAATTCCTAAGAAGAAAGAAAATGAACACTAAAAGAGAGAGCCAGATAACTCACTGAACAACTCTCATTTTCAATAAGAATACTAGTAAAACTAGACTTACACCGGCAGATGGGCGGGCCCCCAACAACAACAATATTAGCTGCTTAACCAATCATATACTAGTATGTGTTGTATTTAAACCTATGTAATAAGGTTTTAACTTGGTAAATCTATGCAATTATATTATATTAATTAATTGATTTCAAATGAGAAATAAAATGATGATGGAGGGAAGTTGGGAATTTTCAAATTTGAAACAATGAGAGTTATGGGTAGAGTTTTAGTACTACATCTAGTAGTTTTAAAACTTTGGTAGACTTATATATGAGTTCACACCCTAAGCTCATGTAGCAATAGTAGAGAGGAGGAATGGAGGACCACATGCACGCGTGCGCTCCGCTTTATCTCCATCTCGGGCTCAGGAGAGTAAATTCGAATCTCGGACCTCGATACTTGTGTTGTAGATTTTATTTTATGAGTCGAATAAATTAATCATATGGATTAATTATTATTAGACTTCTATGGGAATTCAACTTGACCTAACGGCTCAGACTTAGATATCATTTCAGAATCCGAAGAGGTGCCTGTTGAGGAGCGTTCTCAAAAATTGAAAGGTCGTGCGCTAGGTCTTCTTAAATTCTTCCCCAGAGGCCCTTTTCTTCACACATAAGAAACCTCTTCTCCCTCTCTCACAACCTATGTTCTTTCGTCGTGAGGCGATGCTCTACAATTCTCTGAGGTACTTTTTTATCAGTGTGCACGGATGATGGTCATGTATCGTCATATCCTGTATAAGAAGCGGATCACCAATACACTACACACCGATATTGTGGGATCGATATCTTTTCTAAGGACATTCTACTACATGGACGCTTTTGTGATCTCTAATATAATATCTTTACTATATTGTTTGCTGCAATCGATTGACTCTTTTGCCTTTGATGGAATTTTCCCTAATATGATGTATCAATGGTTTAATCGGCTCATGTTTATGTTCTATAATTAGATCATGGATCAGAAACACATGATTATCTACTTATTAATATGTAATGACTCATATCGATCTTGATAATTATTGTTTGATGTATGCCTTAATGATCACGTTAACAACAATCTTAGAGAAGATATTGAGAATCGGGATTAAAACTATGTCAGATATGATGTTTAAATTGAGGGTGGATATGATCGGATGTCTTAAAAATTGGTAAGAATTTCAGACGTTAACAACAATGCATGAAAATCAAGTTAACCACCATAGAGTTTCTCGACATTTGAAACTGAGTACCCTACGATGGAAAATGAAAACCCTCCATAGGCTAAAGGCGCAATCTGCGTGGAAGGAATGCGATCGTATATGTCATGATTGCATCTTGTTGACTTTGTCCAATATGTTGTTTGACGTGTATTGTTCATCCACGCAAATTGCAAAGGGGTATGGGAAGAAATTGACATTAACTCTGATGGTTGCTGTATAGAGAAGTACTTCATCGCAAAGTTCTTAAAATTTTCCATGGTCGAAGGGAAGTCGGTTTCTGAACAAGCACATGAGCTTTTGCTCTACTCTATGGATTAGAAGATGTTGAGATGAAACTTCCAGAGAAGTTTCAAGTCATGTGCATCATAGAAAAATTCCTCAAATATTGGGAAGACTACGGTATGACTGAAACACAGGAAGGAAAGATTTTATGGATGACTTGGTGATGGCAATCGTCAGAGGAGGAATACAAAAAATAAAAGCATGTAGTTCATATTGATGTTCTAGCTAAGGTCGATTTCACGACCTTGAAGGACAAAGAGAAATGGGAAAAGGGTGATAACAACAATGAAATAAAATCAAAGGGTAAGATCTTGAAAAAGACAAAGAATAAACCTTGCTAGCACTATAATCAAATTGACCATTGGAAGGAGTGTCTGTCCTTAAAGTCTCAACTAAAGACTGCAGATGGGAATCCTCGAGTTAATATGATCATCGAGGGACTTGGGACTAGCAAGGGGTGTGTCTCTATAAAACCTGAATTATACCATATTCTTCATATCAGACCTACAATGGCAGGATTATAAATATAGAAAATGGTTTTGCTACCGAGGTGTTATGTTCAGTACAAGTCAACGTGAAGTTCTTCTCTCGACGTGTTTGGACATTGCACATGGTGATGTATGTCCCCGACATGAAGAAAAAAAATTTATCTGGCTCCGTATTAGTTAGCAATGGTTTGAACATAAATTTAAATGTAATAAAATTGTCAATCTAGGACATGGTATTTTTCTTGTGAAAAAGTCTATTTGGCAAATTTTGATTTATTGTTTAAAATTAAATGTTATTCAGTAAATATTGATTCAGTGAATGTTTTAAATTCTAAAATTCTATCTCATGTTAATTTTAGAATCTTGTGATATGTGACATGTTAGATTGGAACATTTAAATTTGAATTCAATTAAAAGGATAATGAATTTAGAGTTGATCCCTAAACACGTTGTTAATAAAACTCAAAAATATGATATTGGTATGCAAGCTAAGATACCTAGGAAGTCTTTTCAATCTATCTCTAGATATAGTGAGATCTTGGATCTAGTGCACACGGATATCTATGAGTTTAATGATATATTGACCATAGACAATAAGAAATACTTTATCACATTTATAGATGATGGTAGCAGATATTGTTATGTGTATCTAATGAAAAACAAGGATGAAGTTTTAGAAAAATTCCTTATTATTAAGAATGAGGCTAAGAGACAAACATGAAAAGTGCTTAAATGCCTTAGGTTTGATAGAGGGAGTGAATATACTTATATTTTGTTTGATGAATAATGCAAACTGTTTGGCATAGTTTACGAAGTTACTATCCATATTCACCATAATAAAATAGGATAACATGATGGAAAAATAAGATCTTGACTGACATGATCAATGATTTCCTGCAGAGATATGGACCTCCAACCTATATGTAGGGAGAAGCCTTGAATACGACTTAACATATTTTGAATAGAGTCCCTTCAAGACATATTGAAAAGTGTCCCTTTGAATTTTAGAGAAACAGGAAACCAAGCTTAAGGTATCTTAAAGTATAGATCTGTCTCGCTAAAGTGTTAGTCACAAAATACAAGAGAAAGAAGTTAGGTCCTAAAATTGTTGATGCAGTCTTCTTAGGTTACTTGGAAAATACCTATGCATATAGGTTCTTAGTAATTCGATCTGAGATACCTGAAAAAGATGTCAACACCATTGTTGAACTCCGTGATGCTACCTTCTTTGAGTTTATCTCCTCTATGAAGACTAGGATTCCTTAGAATCTTACCAATGATGCTGCATCTACATCAGGATCTATTCCAGATCAAGTGAAAAGGATAATGAATGTAGGGGTTGGGATTCAACTTTAATCCAATGACCTTTTAAAAGAAATTGAGCCAAGGAGGAGTAAATGACCACGAATAGTCAAGGATATGGGTAATGACTTTGTTGTCTACCAGATCGAGGGTAATACACCAAGTTACAAGGAATCCATAGCTTCATCTGAAAAACCAATGGAAGGAAGCCATCAAATCTGAGATGGATTCCATTATGCGTAATGGAACTTGAGAATCGGTTGATTTACCCAAAGGGTGCTCTACCATTGGGTGCAAATGGGTGACTAAGAGAAATCTTTGACCTAACGGATCTATTGAAAAGTATAAAGTCATATTAAATACTAAGGACTTTAGGCAAAGGTAAGGTATCGATTATTTTGGTGCCTATTCCCATGTGACTAGGATGATCACGATCTAGATGCTTATAGCATTGGTATCTAGATGCTTATCACGATCTATATATGGATTAACCTGATGGGCTTGTGACTCTTGAGAATGATGGAAATGTTTGCAAACTTGTTGAATTCCTTTATGGATTAAAAGAAGCACCAAAACAAAGATATGAAAATTTTGATAAAATTGTTTTATCATGTGGGTTTAAGGTTCATGAATCCTATAAGTGTCTATTTCAAGGTGAAAGGTGATGATTGCATTATCTTGTGCATGTATGTTGATGACATGTTGTTGTTTAGATAATATGTGAGGATTATCAATGAGACTAAAGCATTCTTAAGTAGCAAGTTTGGGATGAAGGATATAGATGTTGCTGATGTGATCTTGAGTCTCAAAATGACAAGGACAGTTAATGGGATTGTAGTTTCTCAATCTCACTATGTTGAAAAGTATCGATGTTATAAATAACCATGATAAACTAAGATAGTCCTAAAGGGATTTGCACAAATATGGAATTAGAAAAAAAACATATTCTAAAATATATGTTGCTTATTAACTTCCCTAACTGTTGTGAATCTATGCCCTGATTCATGTTGTGAGTCTTGGCGGTATCCTCGGACAATACTTTTTATCGCACATATGTTCTATTGGATATCGCTCCATGCAAACTCTTTACTTGTAACTTAAATTAGGGACAGGAAAACTAGGCTAAGAGAAAGCAATGATTGTACATTTGCAGGGGCTTAATGGTGTAGGTATACAATATCTACAGGGATATGGGTTAAGCGGGTCTACATGCAATGCCTATCCAGCATATACAGTGGAGGCATTACATCATGATCACCAGAAGAGCAAGTTCTTCTTTCCCTAATCCAAGAAGCAGCCACTGTACTATTTAAATGGATTAGGAAAAGTTTCAACATTGCTTAAGCATGGTGATCAACCTATCTTAGGGATGACTATGAAGCATCTTCAAATCTTCTGCACATGGAAAAGAACAAGCTATGTCAGAAAAAAAGAATGTCAATGCCCATATATTCCCCAATCCTTTGTAGGAATGTTCAAGACAGTAATAATCGCAATTCTGTTAGTTGACAAGAAAGCATCAATTCTTAACACAGACTTCATTCTATTTGACAGAATAAGGGATGGCTATCCATCGCATATATCTGTCATCTGGCTTAAAAGAAGAAAAATATATCATGCAACACCTTGACTGCTTACAATATTAACTCCCTGATCACATTTACTTCAAGAGAAACTCCCTGATTACATTTGCTATCTCAACTACTGTTATAAGCCGAGTTCTATTGACTGTATTGTACACAATTATGGAAAAACTGCCAGCAAAAGCAAAGACTCTCTGGGATGCAGTAACCTTTGTGTCACTGCATGAGGGAAGAACTGGTCCGCAACATTATTTGCAGAGGTTGTAGCAAACTGAACACCATCAAGCTGGTCATATACCACTAACCTGCAACAGTGAGTTCCGTGCAAAATGAGGGGCACCCACTACAGGCGTCATTCAACAATGGTGAAGGCAGGATTTAGGACCCTGTCACCGTCTTTTCTGAGACAGAGAAATGAGCTGCAGCATGCACAAGAAATGTGATGTAAGCGAAACATTTAATATTGGCTACGTTCGCTTATTATAACGGCTGGCTTTTTATAACATACAAACCTTTGGAAATAAAAAGGTTAATTAAGCTGTTTAGCACGACAACAGTGAATTTTAGAGATAATTTTCAGTTTTTATGGAACACACATCTTAGAACTGAAAAAAACCCACATTTTCTTAATTTCTCTTAATAATTTGCCAAGCCATACTTTAAGTGTTTTTTCAGTGTTAGTTAGTATTTAAATTAAGTTACATTTAAGCACAATACAAAATCCCCTCGATCATCAATGAAACAAAATTCAAGCATATTTGATTAATGGCATTCTTTTTTTTTTGTTTTTTTGAAGTCTGGTTTAAAATCCCCTCTTTAACTGTTCACCTCAATCTGATCAGGCAACCAACGTCCGCAAGAAAATGCGGAACTTTGGTCCAAGTCAAATTGAATTTTCACTATAATATTTTTTGAGGTCAAAATGGGGAAGACATGCTACGGTGTCCACCCCAAATAAATTAAATCATGGAGAAATATCAGAGTTACTTTACAAAAGCTAATCATCCCAAATAAATTAAATTATGGAGAAATATCAGAGTTACTTTACAAAAGCTAATCATCGAGAAGAGTTTTGGCATAACATACAACATTCTCAATATAGAAATGATCTGCCAAAATTGTTGCAATGAGGAGTGTTACAATACTCGTGTTATCTTGTCGTTCATATTGTTTATTTTTATTGTTATGTTTATGTAATTTACCCATAGAGCCTCTCTCCTATAAAAGAGAAAGGCTCACAGCCCCACCCGGCTCCCAGCCCCTCCTTCGGGCTCACAACCGCCGCCCAGCCCCTCCTTCGGACTCACAACCGCCGCCGCCGTAGCCGCCCCACCCGACAGTTCCCTCTCCGTCACACGTGGTCCGTTTCATCTTCACGCGCGAGGACTTCCTGCGGGCTCTTGGTTCTTTAGGTGTTCTAGGGTTTCACGTGGAAGCCCTAGCATCCTAGCTACCCAAAGGACTCTTTGACGAATGGAAGAGGTTGTGGTATGAGTCTGCACCCACAACCATCTTCCTGTATGTCAGTGTAGACGCCATTATCTCTAGTTTTTCAGCCCAGTCTTGAAGATAGTTGTCATCATGTCTGACAACAAAATGGACGTTTCATCCCTGGGTGCTTTCAAAGGTACGACACCCATTGTCAAAATGGATGGAACCAACTATGAACTATGGGCCATGCAGTTCATGAGTCTGATGCAGTGTAATGGCAAGAAGCACATCCTCACGATGGAGGAACCGAGTGACAAGACTGGGACGAATGCCTCATGGGAGGCAGATGATGCTTATGCACGAGTATGTCTATCTGGGACTGTATCATCCGAGATAGCAAATGATATTTTGAGCCAGCCAACGGGGAAGGCTATGTGGAACATTCTCGCTGCCATATACTCACCGGCGAAGAATGAGTCAAAGATACTTCAGCTCCTGCACGATATCTTCACATCCAAGCAGAATGGACGTCCTCTTCATACCCTATATACTTCATTGAGGGGTATGTTTGAGAAGTTGCATAGTTATATTCCCTTGACTGCTATGCCAGAGCAACTCAAGGCATACAGAGATTCTGTGATGATTGGAGTCTTTCTAGCAGCTCTTGATTCTGAGTATGATGCTGCTCGTTCCCAGATACTTACTGACACTACCATACCTCCAATGGAGGAGGCATATCGCAGATTGAGTAGACTATTTATATCCTCAAGAGGTACTCTGCAGTCCCAGACATCTTCAGCTATGGCCGCCTCTCGTGGTAGGGGAAGCCATTTGCCATATCGTGGTAGAGGGAGCTCTAACCGTGGCAGAGGAGGGGGTGGTCGACCCCGTCAGCCGTGCACTTACTGCTATAGATCTGGCCACTCTGAGGATACATGCTATTCCAAGCATGGGTTTCCTCCTTCAACCCGGGTTGCAGAGCAGATACAACCAGTTGGGAGCCCTTCACCTGCCTCTGATCAGCGATTTGATGAGCTCGTTGCTTGACTTGGGGAGATTACGCCCACTGCCAGTTCGACCGGATCTCCTTCAGGATCATCAGAGGTGGCTGCATCAGCATCAGCGTCTACGTCAGGTACAGAGTATGCCTTTTACTACTTGTTACAGGGCAGACTAGTCAGAGTGGATTATGAATTCAGGTGCATCACATCATCTATGTGGTGACAAATGTCATTTTAGTGCATTTACTCCTGTTCAGCCTGGACGGTCAGTTGTGATAGCAGATGGTACACATTCCCCCATCACTGGTCAGGGGAGGTGCAGTTGACTTCTACCTTGAAGCTTCCTAATGTTCTCTATGCTCTTGAATTTTCTATGAATTTATTATCAATTATTCAGATCACTAAAGATTTACATTGTCGTGCCGTATTTGATCCTTCTGCTCTTGTGTTTCAGGACATACTCACGGGTAGAGTGATTGGAACTGGCCGTGAGCAAGGGGGCCTTTACATACTTGTGCAGTCTCCGTATGCTGGTGCCTCATCTTCTCTACACAGTGGGTATGTTTCTCCATACATGTGGCATCTGCGATTTGATCACCTTCCTCTGCAAAAGCGGGTTCATGTTCTTCCACAGATTTCTCCTCGCTCCACATTTCAGTGCGAGGCCTGCCAGCTTGGAAAGCATCATCGGTCTTCTTTCCAGAGTCGTCAGGGTCCAAGTAGTCATAGTCTATTTGAGTTGTTTCACTTCGATATTTGGGGTCCAAGTCGTGTCCCAGATCATCAGGGACACATGTTTTATCTTGTTGCTGTCGATGAGTTTTTGAGGTTGTCTTAGGTTTTTCTTCTTAAGAACAAGTCTGATGCTGGTTATGTTATTCAGTCTTTTATTAATGAATTGAAGAACATTTTTTCTGCCAGAGTCAAGTACATACGTTCTGACAATGCTCCCGAATTCTGCATCACTCAACTCTCTCAATTTCTTATGTCTCATGGCATTGTGCATCAGACATCGTGGGCGTATACCTCCCAACAGAATGGGGCGGCTGAAAGGAAACACCGCCATCTTTTGGATGTTACCAGAACCCTCTCGATTCAGAGTCGTACTCCTCGTTCCTATTGGGGAGATGCGGTTCTAACTGCTTGTTATCTGGTAAATTGTATGCCTTCGTCGGTGTCAGGAGAGAAGACCCCATTCTCGGTTGCGTTTCCCGAAAAGGATCTTTTCTCTCTTACGCCTCGTGTGTTTGGTTCAGTTGCATTTGTTCACCAACTCTCTCCCGATCTTGACAAGCTTTCTCCCAGGTCTGTTAAATGTGTGTTTGTTGGGTATTCTAAAACCCAAAAAGGATATCGTTGTTCTGACCCGGTTCGAAGAAGGTACTATGTCAGTGCCGATGTCACCTTCTTTGAGTCTATTATGTATTTCTCTCCCATAGGTGACAGGCCTGCTCCTTCAGAGGATGGTGAAAATATCTATATGCCTCCTCCTCCGTCATTACCATGCTCTTCACCACCTCCACCACCACCATCACCACCACCACCACCACCACCACCGCCACCACCTCCGTCGCAGTCTCCCACTTTCTTTCCTCAGGTTTACCAGCGAAGACCCCCTGCTCATGTGCCTCCTCCATCATCCAGCACGTCCGAGGTATGTACTGAATATTTGAGTTCTCCTAATGGCACGGGTGATTTGCATGTACAGGCTGAGTTACAAGGTGCAGATGATATATCTACTACTAATGTTGATGATCTCGATATTCCTATTGCACTTCAGAGGCAGAAGCGTACACGTACGATGAACACCAAGTATGGGGTGGACTTTGCTTCTCATGTTTCCTTGGAGCGACTGTCCAAGGACTTTCGGCACTTTGTTGTGGCCCTATCAACTGTGCAGATACCACAATTGTATCAGGAAGCCTTGCAGAGCAGTCAGTGGCGTTTAGCTATGGAGGAAGAGATGGCGGCATTGCAATCGTGTGATACGTGGAGTGTCGTCAAGCCTCCACCAGGTGTGTCTGTTGTTGGTAGCAAATGGGTTTTTACAGTGAAGCAGCGGGCTGATGATACAGTGGACCGATACAAGGCCAGGCTAATCGCACGTGGGTTCACCCAAACCTATGGGGTGGACTATCATGACACATTCTTTCCTGTGGCGCGTCATTCTACCTTGCGGATTCTCATTTCTGTTGCTGTGGTGAGAGATTGGCCACTTTTCCAATTGGATGTCAAAAATGTGTTCTTGTATGGTGATTTGCAGGAGGAGGTCTACATACAGCAGCCACCTGGATTTGCTGCTGAGGGGGAGTCCAGTATGGTATGCCGTATTCATAAGGATATATATGGCCTTAAGTAGAGTCCGAGGGCTTGGTTTCAGAAGCTCTCATAATTGATTGAACAGAAGAGGTTTGTCAGATCCACTGCAGATCATACTCTCTTTGTAAAGAGAGACCAACGAGGTATTGTGGTCATCTTGGTTTATGTTGATGACATTGTTATCACTAGCTGTAATGCACAGGGAATTCAAGCAACAAAGAACTTCCTTGGACATCAATTTGTTACCAAGGACTTGGGTACGCTTCGTTACTTCCTTGGATTGGAATTTGCACGAAATCAACATGGTATGGTTATGACACAAAGGAAGTATATTATTGATCTTCTATCTGAGACAGGAGTGACAAGATGTAGACCAGCTACTACCCCAATAGATCCTAATGTGAACCTTCATGATGATGGATTTGAGGAGGTAGACAAGAGACGCTATAGAGAACCGATAGGGAAATTATTATATGTTACTATTACCATGCCTGATATAGCTTTTGCTGTGAGTAAAGTAAGTCAGTTCATGGAGCAACCCAGGCAGGCGCACATGGATGCTGTATTCATGATTCTGAGATACTTGAAGTCATCTCCAGGCGTCGGTCTTCTGTTTAGAAGAGATACATCTCTCTCAGTCACAGGGTATGCTGATGCAGATTATGCTGGGTGTTCTAATGACAGGAAGTCTATTTCAGGCTTTATTGTCTTTGTTGACAGCTGATGCGGATTAAAAATTCGACGACGGATAAAAATAATATTTTTTTAATCGGTGGATTTTCGGTGGTAGAAGAAAGAGGGGTTGAGAAGAAGAACATGCCGGATGCGCGGGGTTGAGGAAGAAGAAGCGCGAAGAACACGCGTGGGGAGAGAGAGATAGGAGAGAGATAAAATCTCAATATTAATAAACTTCAACTGACTAAAAACATTGGACCCTCATCCCTTTATATAGGAGGGATGATATTACAAAAATAGACAACTAATTTAAATTGACAACTAATTATCCTAATTAGACTCTAACTAATTAACCGACAAATTTAAAATTCAAAAATCTCTAACTGATTTATTGAGATCACAGGTGATCTCATTTAGGACACGACAATTTAAATAAACATAAATAAAATTGGCGCCTAAAATTAATTAGAAATTCGGCCCTATGCTTGGGTCCCACGCTGCATCAACTCTCCTCCGCTTTAAAAATTCGTCTCCCGACGAATTGCTTGATCTTCGGCTGTTGATGGAGAATTTCTGCCTGGCTTGTTAGTCAAATCTCCCAATTTCGCTCCTTTTCCATGTTACGTTTATAATTTTTCTGATTTGAGGGGTGCGGCTGCAACTTTTCTACCTCTTCATTTAAATTGCTCCAATAACATAGTTTGGTCTTCAATTGGCCCTTTAGATAAATTCTCTTGTGAGGAGGGGCTACTTGTAATTTTTCCCAAAATATTTCACCCCTTAATTTAGGGGATCCGATAGAAGCGGCCTCTCCCACCCTTGTTAGGGTTTGTCTCTTCTTAGATTGGTGGCGGCGGCGAGATGGGAGCACAAGGCGGTGGCGCGTGATCGCTGCGTGCGGTCTGCTCATGGATCGGCGGCGGCGAGCGAGGGGTGGTGCGGGGGCAGGGGTCTTCGCAGGAGTCGCGGGGGTGGGGGAAGCGGGTGTGTGTGGGGGGGGGGGTAGCTGTGGCCGAGGGCGGTATCACAGGGGAGTTGGGGCGATGGCCGGGGGCTGTATTGCGAGGGCGGGAGGTATGGGGGCAGGGGCGTGGGAGGGTAGCCGGGGAGGGGATGTTGGGGCTGGGGTGAGCATCACCGGGGATGCGAGCTAGGATTCTGGGACGGGAGGAACCGCCAGGGTTGGGGGAAGGGCAGGGGGAAGGATGGGGGCCTGGGGGGTGGCGGAAGGGGTTGCGGATGGTGGTTGAAAGGGTACCGCGTGCAGGGGAGGGGTTGGCGACAGGGGGTTGGGGGCTGGGTTGGGGCCGCAGGGGTTGCGAGCAGGGGACCCGAGGGTGCGGGGCTGCCACTGTTGGGCTGCAACGGGGCTGGAGTTGACATCGGGGACGATATCTGCGAGGGCGGCTGATCCGAAATCTCCTGGACAGCAAGCAGGTCAGCTTCTTTTTCTTCCGAACTGATCTGAACAGTTCGTCGTGGACGGCGAGATTCTCGTTTTCAAGTTCGGGTTCGGTGCTTGGAGACTTCAATTTGGCGGCATTTTCCTCAAGTTGGCGTGTCATCTCAACGTTCAATGTATCTAACATCTGGGATGCCACAACTTGCATATCGGCACAAATTTGGCTCATATTTGATAATGTTTGTCTAACCTTGGCATGCCATGTACGGTCACTGGAGCGGGATCCGTTGGATTTTCCGTGCGAACGTCTGAACGGATCGCCAGATCGTGAGGACGATCTGTAGTCCATGCTCTGATACCAAATGATGCGGATTGAAAATTCGACGACGGATAAAAATACTATTTTTTAATCGGTGGATTTTCGGTGGTAGAAGAAAGAGGGGTTGAGAAGAAGAACACGCCGGATGCGCAGGGTTGAGGAAGAAGAAGCGCGAAGAACACGCGTGGGGAAAGAGGGATAGGAGAGAGATAAAATCTCAATTTTAATAAACTTCAACTGACTAAAAACATTGGACCCTCATCCCTTTATATAGGAGGGATGATATTACAAAAATAGACAACTAATTTAAATTGACAACTAATTATCCTAATTAGACTCTAACTAATTAACCGACAAATTTGAAATTCAAAAATCTCTAACTGATTTATTGAGATCACATGCGATCTCATTTATTTAATTAAGGACACAACAATTTAAATAAACGTAAATAAAATTGGCGCCTAAAATTAATTAGAAATTCGGCCCTATACTTGGGTCTCACGCTGCATCAACAGTTCACCAGTCTCATGGAAGAGTAAGAAACAGACTGTTGTTGCTCGATCCAGTGCAGAATCAGAATATAGGGCAATGACCCAAGACAGTACTGAGATGATGTGGGTCAAGTCTGTCTCAACTGAGTTAATAATTAAAGTACCTCTTCCTATGCATCTCAAATGTGATAATCAAGCAGCTTTATTTATAGCCAACAATCCAGCATTCCATGAAAGAACAAAGCACATGAAGGTAGACTACCACTACACTTGGGACTTGATCCAGAATGGGCTTATTTCAGCATCTCATGTTACGTCAGGAGATCAAATTACAGACATGTTTACTAAGACTCTGGCTAGAGGTTCTTTCCATAACTATTGCTCCAAGCTGAGCATGATAGATATATATGCTCCAGCTTGAGGGGGAGTATTACAATACTCGTGTTATCTTGTCGTTCATATTGTTTATTTTTATTGTCCTGTTTATGTAATTTACTCATACAACCTTTCTCCTGTATAAGAGGGCTCTAGGGTTCAATGAATGCTATCTTTTCTTTTTTCCTCTCAACAAGGAGCATCTCTGTATTGGCATTATAACTTCCATTGAAAATCGAATCCAGAAAGCAGTGAGATTCTCCGTGCTGATCCAATCTATCCCCAGTTCTAGCCAGGCCGGCTTCATCTTTTCGTAGGCAAAGAAGAGATGATTGATATTCTCCACCTTAACACATAAGATGCACGCGTCATAGTTATCTGCAAAAAATCTAGACCATCACTCTCTCGTCAAAATTCGTCCTCTGCGCATCAGACACGAGAAGACACTAAGTTACAAAGGGCACTTTTAATTCTCAGATAATCTTGCAATCTCGAATTGAATTATCTGGTTGCGGGAAACGGTCTATCAACAACTTTGTAGGTGTGTCTCACTGCAAAATCTCCATCTTTCTGGACACAATGATCTCTTCCCATCTGAGGACCATCAAATCAGCTAATGACATTTAGCAGTTCTAGGAACACTTCCAAGCGATGATAAGAGAAGTCACAACGAAACGATGGCATCCAGAAATAGACTACCCAGCACTCCGCAAAAGGTAAGGTGCAATCCAATATTAGTGCAAATAGGCATGGAAATGGAGAAGCCAAGGATCCATCACCAGTCCATTTATCAGTCCAAAGGGCAAAGGAGCAACAATCACCCATCACTGGACAAAAGAGAGTAGTTTATTGAGACTTTATGGAGCACATCCCCTTCCAAAAAGCAGATGTGTATAGAGAAGGGCAAAATGCTCTAAGGAAAATTGAGCATGAATGCTCTAAATACTACGGATGAGTCGGTAGCAAAGATCCTCACAGTTTCCCCAAATTCAAGCTATATACTTCAGGAGCAGGGCCTTATTCATACTCTCGAGCCGTGTTATCCCTAGATCTCGGCCAAATGTACCCTTAATGTGGCATTCCCCAATCTACCCTAGAAAACTCTTCGCATAAATATTTCCGGTCTATGGCAGACCCCTACTAGAAGGAATCTTGATGACATGAAAAAGATGGAATAGCCCCAAGGATAGCTTTCACCAAGACTAGGTGGTCGTCACGAGGAAGCAGAGAAGCCTTCCACCCTACTAGTTTTTTCTCCATCTTCGCAATTGGTGTCCAGTCAGCAACACAGAGCTTCCACATGTTAACGACAATCCTAAATAACGAATGGGGAGACTCATGCAGATTGTTCCCAACTCCACACTACAAGCCATGGCCTCCGTATCAGAAAGGCTCATTGGGATCATGGTTGACTCATTTCGATTTAGCTTTAGCCTAGAAAATTCACCAAATAATTCAAGCAACGTTGCTATTCCCACTGCTTTCTCTCTTACCCTTTCAATAAAGAAAATTGTATCATCTGCATCATTGTTCATGAAATCACCCGCATGGGCCATATATGCAGCCCCATATGCCCGTGTTGCATGTAGACCGAACCGATTTCATGAATAGGTGCATTATGCACCCTCCTCGCACATGCCCCGCATATCCTGCATATGCCTCGCGTATTGCTCCAGCATCTCCAACTTCCCAATCCTCTCATTCACGTGCTTAATTCCATAGATCCGCATCTTCCTCCATTCAATTGTAAGAATATGACATGCATTTATATAAAATTGTGTTAGAAAATAGAGAATGCGGAAGCATATCGAAAATAATGATAAAGAAATTGAAGAACACATGTGATTTTTTACGTAGAACCCTACTCCCTAAGGAGCGAGATGAAACCACGGCAGAAGCCCTCAAAGGGGCGAATATTGCATTTCTTTTTCTCATCCGACTACAGGGTTGTGGGCGTCTATATATAGCCCTCACCGAGTCTCCACATCACCAAACTGGTAGATGTGGGACTAAGTTCTGGATGGGGTAAATGGATCCTGGAGAGATCTATTTACCCATCTCCCATACATGTGACGTATATAACGAATACTCCAATACCCTCCCTCAAGATGGAGCATGCAATGCTCAACTTGATCAAACAGAAAGAAACTCAACTCACAATACATGACACTACATACAATATCAACTCAACGCGCACAACTGGCGGCTGCTGTCGAGGACGTTGCTTCTCATGACATGCATGTGAGGAGGACGAACAAGCTGGATTGTGAGTCAACTAAATCTCCTAGTCCGAGAGCATGTGCTCTAAACTGCGCCTATCAGAGTCACTGCAACTGAAAATGAGTCTCCTGGTTGGAGTACTCTGGCCCGCCACAACATGTGGATAAATGCTCCTACTCTGAAAAGGGCCGAGCAGAAAAATACCGTGGAAGTGCAATCCTCGTCGGAGTCCACGGTCGCTGGAGAATGGAGTCTGAAAAGGTCTCCTCATCGGAGAACTGGGTCTCTCCCATCTGGCAAAAAGAATGGTACTCTACTCTAGAGTCCCTATGACTCACATGAAAACTCTAGCCTAAAAAAGAAGAATGATGGGGACCACGACAAAAGATGGCAAACATGTGCACATCGTGTCTGAAACTGAAGACTCGGAAGCTGAACATTGATTCTGAAATCTGAACTGTAGCGTCTAGAAAATGGCTGGTCTGGAGAATCTGTATCTGAAGAAGACCTGTGACTCTACACAATACTCCCCCTTTCTCCCATACTCATCGGAAGACATGGACGTCGACCAATTTGAGAGAAAACAAAGAAATTGGGGAAAACATGAGTAATGGAGAAAAATAAAACATCAATAAGCTGTCACATTTCTTTTCTTCGACTTTCCAAATTTCTCCTTTTTTAAGCTATGTCATCAATTTTTTACAGCTTTTCAAAACATTTTTTAAAAAACACACACACACACACACATATTTTAAAGCCGTCCAAACACAATTATTTTATACGCCGTTCGATTTTTTTACTACGACTTTCCTTTTTTTCACGATTTTTTTAACTGCGTACAACTTTTCTTCTTTTTCTTCCCCCTTTTTTGTACGTGCCTTTTTTTCCTCAAAATATTTTTTTGAAATAGGGCCCACATGGGCTGTTAGAGTTATTAGATTTACATTTATGTTTGTAACACTTTGGGTTCCGTAACCTCTCGTGACCCTTCGGGTTCCGTAATCCTCTGTGACCCTTCGAGTTCCGGAACCACCGTGACCCTTCGGGTTCCGTAACCCTTGTACTCTGTAGGGGTTTCTCTCTATATAAGAGACCCTAACTATATGGAATAAACATCTCATTCATTCCTCTTCTCAACATGGTATCAGAGCAACGATCCTAGATAGGGGCCTAATATCCTAAATCTGTCGCCACCACCAGCCCTCTCTCCGTCGACAAGGAGAGAGGGCTGGACCTCCTGCATCGCTTGTGGATTCGATGGTCTCACGCAAGGCAGTCCGAGTCCCCAACAACACCAGCTACCACCTCCAGCGGCATCTAAAGCGTCGACCAAGGCTCTAGCAGCTCCAGTCGCACCTCCTACATCGCCGACACCACTTATAGCCCCACCCTCTCCAACTTGTTTCTCCCAACTTTTTATTTCTCCCTCTTTATTCTATCAAGTATGGGAGAAACGAGGAGCCAGAGAAGATTCTTCAGGATGTCTTCTATCCTACCACGACTGACAGACCAACACTCTAGACTACTACTCAGGTCATCCGTCTTCACCGAGCATCGACTTCTTGATCAGGGCGTATACTTATTCTTTTACGATCCGACTACTCCTCCACACTAGACTTATTCTATAGCGATTCTTCTCCAGGCACGACAGAGATATGTTCCGGTGACTTGCAGGAACGACAGAGATACGTTTCGGTGACCTGATATCGCAGCGACTCTACAGGCATGGCAGAGATGCGTTCCAGTGAACTGAAAGCCGCAGACCCGACCTCGAGCGAGGTCTTCTACCAGCAACGGACATATGTTCTTATGATGCATCGTGTGAAGATGTGGTATATACTTTTTCTTTTTGTTAAAAGTTGTAGCTTACTCAGCTCCAGCTTGAGGGGGAGTGTTAGAGTTATTAGATTTACATTTATGTTTGTAACACTTCGGGTTCCGTAACCTCCCGTGACCCTTCGGGTTCCGTAATCCTCTGTGACCCTTCGAGTTCCGCAACCACCGTGACCCTTCGGGTTCCGTAACCCTTGTACTCTGTAAGGGTTTCTCTCTATATAAGAGACCCTAACTATATGGAATAAACATCTCATTCATTCCTCTTCTCAACAGGCTCAAAACAACGCACCTCTTTTTTTTAAACACTTAGGCTAAAAAAACTTGCCTCTTTTGTTCTAAAACGGCCCAACAATCCCCTCCTTTTTTCTGGATATTTTTTTTAAAAGGGTCGCCCGCTTAGGGTTCCCAACATGGGAACCCCTTTCACATTGCCAAGTGTCGCGATGGGGGAATCCCTTTTGTGTACGTTGCCACAATGGGGGAGGCGGACCTGTTATAAAATAGAAAGCGGAAGCGGAATAACAGAATAAAGAAGAATAATCACGAAGAACACAAAGATTTTTATGTGGAACCCTACTCCGTGAGGAGCGGGATGAAACCACAGGAGAAGCCCTCAACGGGGCGGATATTCTATTAAAATTTCTCATCTGTTACAGGAGGCCTGGGGTTCTTTATATAGCTTCTACAGGGCCTCCAAGTCCCACCACTCGGCGGTATGGGACTAAACTCAGTGGTGTGGTAAATGGATCTTGGAGGGATCCATTTACCCACCTATTACATAAGTGACGCATGATCCAAATACTCTAACACTCCCCCTCAAGCTGGAGCATGCAATGCTCAGCTTGGACAAACAGAAAGAAACTCAACTCACAATACATGACACTACAGACAATATCAACCCAACGCGCACAACTGCTGCAGTCGAGGACGTTGCTTCTCATGGCGTGCATGTGAGGAGGACGAACGGGGCTGGAGTGTCTATCTGGCTCAGAGAATGGTACTCTACTGTGGAGTCCCTATGATACCACATGAAAACCCTTGCCCTTAATGGCATAGGGAATAGTCCTCTGCTATGGAGTCCCTATGGCTCACATGAAAGCTCTGGCCGACCAACAAGAATGACAAATGATTGGCATGCGTCATCGTCGAGTCTGAATCTGAATTTTGTAGAGTCTGAATATCTGACCGGTCTGCAACATCTGATATCTGAATCTTAGAACAAGACCTGTGACTCTCTATATATACTCCCCCTTTCTCCCATACTGGTCGGAATGACATTGTTGACCACGTTGGGAGAAGATAAGATAATACATAAATATGGGGAAAAAATGAATATTCTCAAAAAATTTCTTTTGCGGCTTTTCTTCATTTTTTTTAATAAGCCGTCCAATTTTTTTTCGATTTTTTTAAACACATTTTTTTTAAGCCGTTGACATTTTTTTTCTGGCTTTTCATCCTCCTTTTTTTTAAGTCGTTTCATTTTTTTCGGCTTTTCCTTGCATTTTTTTTGAAAAAATTGCGTACGGCTCTTCTTTTGTACGCGCCTTTTCTTTTTTCGACACATTTTTTTTGAAAGCGTACGGCTTTTGTATTTGTACGCGCCTTTTTTTTTCAAAACCGTACTACTTTTTTTCCGTAACTTGCGCCCCTCTTCTCTCTCTCTCTCTCTCTCTTTTTTTTGGAACATACAGCCCATTGGGCTTTAAAACAGCCCCCACATAATTTTTCTTTAAGGTATGGCACATTGAGGACAATACAGAGATTTTTTTTAACGGCAGAACTGTGGCCCTACTTTTGGGGCATAATTAGGGTTCCCCTGTAGGAACCTCTTTATCACGACGCTGCCGCCCCCAGTGAGGGTTTCATGCCGCCGCCGAAGAAGATCGCCTCCACACGAGGCATGGAGGAGCGCCGCCTAGCCTGGAACGAAGATCTGGATGCGGCTAGGATCGCCGCTCAACTGGGATTTCGTGCGAGGGCATCGCCCGGAGGATGACGCTGACTGGAGCCATAGAGAGGCTCCGCCTTGCTCACGCGCGCCGCCTGGGGACTGGAGATATGGGGATGCGATGCCTGATGTTGGTCTTCGTGCGGAGGTTCGCGCAGATGCGCTTGGAAAGGAACAACGCAAGGAGGTGGAGGGAGGGGCCGGAGCACGCGGGGCTGTGTCGCGAGGGGAGAAAGATCTCGCAGCGAGGAAGATGCTCGAGTGCGTGGGTGGTGCTGTCGCCAGCAGGGCTTTGGGCCCCCGTGCGATGCGCCTGGAGTCACCTGAGGTCGAATGGAGCGCCGCTGGTGCGATCAGAGGATCGCCAGGAAACTGGAACACTGCTGTAGAGCGCTGCACAGGCACGTGATACAGGTCGTCCTCCTTCGTAGAAGGACGCAACCAACCGCAAGAAGGATGGCTAGGGTTCAGTGCGCCGCATGAATCCATGGATGAAGGATTGCGGGGAAGAACTCCAGAAATTAGGGTTTCATAATGAAACCAAGACCAAAATCGAACGATCCAATCATATCTTCGAACATAAATCTTCGAGAATAATGAACAATGATTCTCATAATCGAATCTCGAATAAAATTAAACATAAACTCTCCGAGAATCGAACCGCTCTGATACCATGTTATAAAATAGAAAGCGGAAGCGGAATAACAGAATAAAGAAGAATAATCACGAAGAACACAAAGATTTTTATGTGGAACCCTACTCCGTGAGGAGCGGGATGAAACCACAGGAGAAGCCCTCAACGGGGCGGATATTCTATTAGAATTTCTCATCTGTTACAGGAGGCCTGGGGTTCTTTATATAGCTTCTACAGGGCCTCCAAGTCCCACCACTAGGCGGTATGGGACTAAACTCAGTGGTGTGGTAAATGGATCTTGGAGGGATCCATTTACCCACCTATTACATAAGTGACGCATGATCCAAATACTCTAACAGGACCTGTTGGAGCGGATAAGCGGCGCCGCCATCTGATTGAGGGGCTCCTTCTCAGTGACGATAGTCCTCGAGGGGGAGAAGAGGCGCTTGGTGCGACCACCTTAAATTGTGAGGACGAGCCCGAGCTCCTGCTCGGTGACGATCATCCTAAAGGGGGAGTGTTGCGCGAGGCAGGAGGGCGCGCCGACATGGGAGAACGGCTAGCATCGTTGGCTGGAGCCCTTGCGCCGCCTGCTCACATCGCCTGGAGGGCCCCTCCGAAGAGAGCTCGCCGCCCTGACGAGGAGGTGCATGGGTACCGCGCCGCCTGCTCGCGCGCTGCCTGCACGAATGGAGCGCCCGGAAGCAAGGGCTCCTTGGAACCTGGAGATGCGTGTTCTCTGGAGAAGCGTGCTTGGAGATCGCGTAGATGCCTGGAAGGTTTGCGGCACCACACGAGGGTGCCTGAGATCATATCTTTGTGGAGATGTACTGTACTTGTGCGAGAAAGGGATGGAGATGGCCTTGCATGAGATTGAGATGACATAAGATGGCAACATGGATTGAACATGTTGAAGTCGACGAAAAATCGGTGATGGAGAACTGATCGAAGGGTGCCAAAACGCCCTTTCTGCTTAGTTCTGCCTGGAGCCTGGGCTGCGCGAAGCGGGCTTCACATGAATAGAAACCCTAGATGAAGACGTGGCTACCAGGGCTTCAAAGGTGCAACTGCGCATGAAGATCACACATGCTACAGGAATAGAAACACCAGATGTTCCTTTCAATTTGAACAACCCGCAGACTGGAACATCTAAAAAACGAACTCAAATTGAATCTTGAATCTCGAACAACAAATAAAGAACACAAAAAAATCCTCAAGAACAAATCCTCGATAATCGAACTCACTCTGATACCATGTTAGAAAATAGAGAATGCAGAAGCGTATCGGAAATAATGATAAAGAATTTGAAGAATGCACGGGATTTTTTACGTGGAACCCTACTCCCTAAGGAGCGGGATGAAACCATGAGAGAAGCCCTCAAGGGGCGGATATTGCATTCCTTTTTCTCATCTGACTACAGGGATGTGGGGGTCTAATATATAGCCCCTACCAAGTCTCCACATCTCCAAACTAGTAGATGTGGGACTGAACTCTGGATGGGGTAAATGGATTCCGCAGAGATCCATTTACCCATCTCCCATACATGTGACGCACATAACGAATACTTCAACAAATTGCAATGCATTATACCATTATATATATGCAATGTTTTATGTTTATCTCATGTAAGTAATATATCATCAAATATTTTAATGTGTCGATTGAGGTTTTGCTCATGTAGCGCATGTATGTGTAATGAAGTTTTGTTATTATGAATAATCTAATATGTGAAGTTTTTATAGCTAAATATTGTTTGTGATTAAATGTTAGGCAATTAAAAGCATATATTCAACTATCTAACATGAACGGTTTTTATGAGTTCTTTTTAACTCCACTTGGATACATAAATTCGATAGTAATGTTATTCATATATATATATATATTAAAAATTAGAAAACCACGTAGAACTGCGATCGCTTATTCGATATTCGGTGGCATGTATGAATGCATACGTATACCGCATTCCTGAACCTTGATCTGCATACTGGAGAATGGGGGATATAAATCCCCAAGTATTTGTCGTGATCTCGTGGTGTGTCACATGGGTAACCATGCACACCAATGTCATGCACACCAATACATTTATTATCGGGATAAACAACAATGTAGCCAACAGACAACACTACCTTACACCTCCTTGTGGTTGGTAAAATCCACACACGGGCTCCCATTAACAAGCACATAGTAGGATGCTGTGGTAACACATCTTTTCATCCAAGAAATTCAATTGTCTGAAAAGCCGCATCTGGCCAGAGCGGACCATAAAAAGTGCCAATCTACCTTATCATATGCTTTAGAAGAATCAACCTTCCAAAGAAGGCCACCCACTCGCCTTCTTCTCCAATCTGCAATAATCTCTATGGCCATAACCAAGTTGTTGCCTGTCAGTCTACCCGAAATGAAGGCTTATTGCACTGGGGATATTATATCATCTAAGACCTCATTCGATCTAGTAGCCATAGCCTTTGCCAATACCACATAGATGGTGTTAGATAAGGTGATTGATTAGATAAGGCGATGGCCTGGAAGTCCTCCACCTATTCAGATGAATCCTTCTTAGGAAGGACAAGAAGAGATATGTTGATCTTATTGAAGCCCCTATTGCCAGACATAAATTCTTCCATTACCGCCATCACATCACTCTTCACAACCTCCAAGAACTCTTGGTAGGAAAAATTGGGAAGCCGCCGGGTACAGGTGAACCACTTGCATTTAAACTCCAAACCAGTCTTGACCACCTCCTCGATGAATCTCTGCTCTCTAAGTGCTCCACTTATAAGTCTGAAATAGATATTGCCATGTTACCCATCCATCTCCAATGTCTCACCTCCTATTTGGGTACTATCAAAACATGATTTGTATCGTTAGTGATGGGCCTTAGGGACTGTCCACTGGAAAGGAACCCCCAAAAAGGAGTTAGATTTTTGTATTAAGATTTTCAAGGGATACAAAAGGTGTGGGGGTTCACGTCCTATCATTAAGCAATGTCAGACTAAACATGAATTTAGTATAATTGGATCTTGAAGAGATCCGGCCACTCATCTACCTATATAATATAATGTACTCTCTCAAACTCAAGGTAGAAAAGTCGAAAATTGTTACAAAAAAACTCATTATATATTCGCTCAACATATCTTCTAATGAGCTAAGAGGAGATTGGTTCGAAGTAGACATTGAGAAAAGCCATGCGAGCAGGTGATAATGCATACAGAAGACCATTGCCTGAAGTAGATGCTCGATGAAGATGTCTAGTTAGAGAACAGATAAAGCATTGATCTCGTAAGAGGAGAAGTCCATCTTAACAGTTGTAGGGGTCGATCCCAAGCATTAGTGTGCTCATTTTACATATTAAAATCTTGACAGGGGACTTTCCTACAAAGAGACATTCTTTAGTTATAGGGTTGGATGGGTTGGAGTAAATTCCCTGGAAAGGGTTATAAGATAGGTAACCTTCTGTGAATAATGGGTATTTGGATGGTTGGGATTGGTTGTTTGAGTGTGATTACAAATATTATGTAAAGGAAACTTGGGAACATGAGTTGCAACATGAGTACCCTAGCTACCTTCAATTAAAGCGGCAACCAAATAGTCCACGTATACTTAAGCCTTAAGAATCATTTCGCTTGTATGAGGACATCAAACAGTGAGTCTCTCTTGTCTTCAACAGATCACACTTTTTGCAGGGACACACTGTATTTCCTTGTGTGTCAACAATCCTTAGTCCTTATGCTTAAGCAAACCTACTCAGATTCTGCGTTAGATCTAGCAACCACTGTCTGCTTCTTGCTTTTCTATGATACGAGTGAGCTCCTAACAAAAATGACAAAGACAGAAGTAAACTTCCTATCTCTAGGGCATCATGCATAATCTGTGTATGCACAAGCTGTCACCTCAAGAGCTGTGCCACTGCTGAATATAAGACTAGTACCCGGTGTATTCTTCAAATAATATCAAAATCACAAGGTTGCAGAAGTCAACAGTTGGTACTTGGTCAGCAGGGTCACAGACTAAGGAATAATTAGTAGTCGGGAGAGTAATCAGATTTAATCGGCATTAGTCGGTTTGTATTTTTTATTATTTTAAATATATAAATCAATTTTTATAATATATACTCTACTCTATATTTATATATTTCTCAGTTTGAATATTTTAAGAGCTTAAAAAAATATAGCAAGAGAAGAAAAAAAGAAGCAAGTTAAGAACAAAATGTTCGGTACATAGTTTAAGGCTAAAAGCGGATGTTCAAAAATAAAAAAAAACATTTACAACATGCCCAAAAAATAATACAAACGAAAAGCAAGACAAGTGTCACTAGTCATTGGATTCAATCCTCAATGTCATCATCCGAGTCCAATTCTTCTCTTCATCATTGCCTTCTTCTTCTTCTTCTTCATCATCATCTTCTTCTTCTATATCCTCAAGATTTATCTCCTCATCATTCATCGGCATAACATTGGAGCCTGATGATGAAGCTCTCCTTCCATGTTTACCTCGTTGGCTCGTTCTTGGTTTCAAATTCTCTTCGGCACCACCATCATGTGCTACAACACCCCATGTTAGTCCGGAACCTGGAAAAACATCCGCATCATGAGCATAAACATCTCCGGTCCATTCAATCATGTCTGCACGATCACGAGACGAGAAATGATCTCTTTCTTTCTCAACTCGACGTTCCTGCGGGTTGGAATTGAAACGCACGTACAGAAGATCGTTCAGCTTATTCATCTCTAACCTATTTCTCTTCTTTGTATAGATCTGAAGACCAAAAAAATATAAATTTATATCAATTACTAATATAAAATTTTCTATTACTAACCGAATTGGGTGGGTGGAGTGGAGTCATTAACAAGTCAAATGTACTCCAATTACGTTCACATCCCGATGATGAAGATGTCAAGCTCAAGATTTTGATAGCCATAGCTTTCAAATGAGGCGTGTCATATCCACAATTATACCACCAATTAGCTATTAAAATAGAAAATTGATCAACATAATAAAATAAATGATTAACATTAATAGAAAACAATGACTGAAACACATGGATCAAAATTGTCATCATTTGTCATCCTCTGTCTCATAGCTAAAGGCTTTCCAAAATCTCCACGACCAAGTTTATATGCCAGAAGCTCGTCCCTGGTAATTGCATCTTGTAGATGTAAATTTGGATAAATTTTTTCCATGCACTACTTAAACCCTCTCCTCATCACAACATCTGGATCACCATGGGACTCAGTGTAGAAGAAAAATGGGTTCAAATAATAAGCTGCTAGATACAATGGAGGATCGACCATCCCTTTGATCTTGGAGGTAACAACATCCACAAAAAAATTATAAGACCACTCCACACCATTGAATGCTGCAATTATTTCCTACTTGGCCTCTTCAAGCCCTCCGTAGACAAATCTCATGGATGGACGTCGATCAGCATCAATCACACACAATAAATGAACCAATGGAGTGAAAACTCTAATAGCATGTACTGTATGGTTCCTGAACGTAGGGTTGAATAAATGGAACTCGTTGCATCTCCCTTCTTGGTCTTATACCACTTGCAGTTTCTCCACTCTTCTGAGGAAAACATCAATCTCAACTTGTCTTTCTTCTCATTTAGGCTCTCAAGAGTGGGAAAAGTGGTTGCAAATCTTGTTTGGCCGGGCCTTGCAATGTCCCTCTTGCTGGTGAACTTGCGCATCAAGCTTAGAGTTTTGGTATGAGAGTAGATGAACACCGTAAGCCTCTTCACCTTTGTGATTGCACTCCTTACCTTTGTATCTCTGCTTATCTCCTCCAAAACAAGATCAATGTAGTGTGTGGTACACAGAGTCCACCGAATCTATGGATATTCGGTGACCAACCATCTTCCAGCTACGTATTAAGAAGTTTTTCGTTGTTAATGCATTAAATGGAATCACTATGCCCATTTCGATATGTACGATGTACCCTATCACGATGATCCTTGGAGAATGCATCCTTGCTGGTCATCTGACGTGACGACCCTTCCATTCCGACACTTTGCTCCAAAGATTTAGAGACTCGTGATCTCTTTGTCGAACCCACATCTCTAGTGATATTAACTACCCCCCCCCCCTCATCTCATGAACATCAACAGCTTTCTGGGACTTCTACTTGGCAACATCATCAAAGTACGCAATCATCTTCTTCTTCATTTGCTCAACTAACTTGGGACATGCAGCTATGTTCTCTCTTCAATGTGCTAGATGTTGCTTGAACCTACACACACCACCCTTGACAACCTTCTTGCACAATCTCCAAGTGGTTGTATTTGGATCCGTACGGTTCACAAGGTAACCGTATTGCCACTCATGATCACTTGATCCTGACGACACATAAAAAGATGAGTCGCTATCGGAAGTGATGTTCACTGGAGATGTAGCCATCTACATAGTCAACAAACTCACAATTTAGACAATCAACAAACACACAGCTAGCTAAATTCACAAGTTGAACTTTCTAATTAACTAACAAAATCACAAGTGAATGAAAAGATTAAATAACAACAGACCAATTACAACCATATAAGAATTTCTAAATTGAACAATTGAACATATAAGCTAGCCAATGCCAGTCGTATAAGAATGTCTAAGTTGACCTAAATGCCAACATACAATGTTCAAATCATATAATAAAGTTCAAAAAAGAAAAAAAAAGATTAGGGTATGCCAACATACAAGTTTATATAATGATTAGGATTCTATTGATGCAATTATAATAAAGTATGCTATGCCAACATACAACCTAAATGATAGGGTCTAGTTCATGTTCTATTCATATAATAAAGTTATAAAAAGAAAAAAAACAAAAAAAAATAAAATAAGAAACCCCAACCTGGATCCTGGGCGGCGAGCAGTGATGTTGCTGACGCCAAGGCAACGATGGGGCAATGACTAGGCAATGACGAAGTAGCGGTGAGGCGGTGATGGAGCAGCGAGGCAACGAGCGGGGGGCATCGCAGTTGGGAGGTTAGGGCTGAGGGGGTCGGGAGCGCAGGAGAGGAAAAACGATAGGAGAGGTTCTGTTTATTCAGGTAATCAGTTTTTAAGGTCCTGATAGTTTTGATACAAAAGGCGACCGCTTGCTCGACCGACTAAACCGATCACTTGAACGAGTAATCAGGTGTGCCCGATTATAGGGCGACTATGGCTAATCGACTCGATTACCCCACTGAGTCGAGTAATCGGACCGACTAGTCGGATTAGTCGACCGATTTTTACAACACTGCAAAATCATAAAAAGATCGCATCCATATGAACCTTCTTGGGCTGCTCGATGAATTGGCTCACCTTGCTCACAACAAAGGACATGTCTGGTTATGGTAGCATATAAAATCATAAAGATCGCATCCATATGAACCTTCTTGGGATGCTCCATGAACTGGCTCACCTTGCTCACAACAAAGGATATGTCTGGTTATGGTAGCATATAGGAGCTTCCCAACAAGCTCCCTATATCTCCTCTTATCTACCATCTCAGTGTCATCATCATATAATTTCATACTTGGATACATAGGAGTAGTAGCAGGTTTGCACCAAGTCATATCAATCTCTAGAAGAAAATCAGTAATAAACTTCCTTCGAGTCATCACAAGACCACACTGATTTCCGGCGAACTCTAATCCAAGGAAGTATCGAAGAATGCCAATGTCCTTAGTCACAAACTACAGACCTAGGAACTCCTTAGCATCCTGAATGCCCTGCTCATCATCCCTCGTGACAATAATATCATCAACATAGACAAAAATAACAACAATACCTCCCCATGTCCTCTGAACAAAAAGTGAGTGATACGCTGTAGACCGCACAAACCCCCGTTGCTCTATCAACTCTAATAGCTTATGGTACCAAGCTCTCGGATTCTGCTTCAGGTCATAAATCGCCTTATGGAGCCTACACGCCTTCTGAGACTCCCCCTCAGTAGCAAACCCTGTTGGTTGCTGCATATATACCTCCTCCTGTAGATCACCATATAGAAATGCATTTTTACATAGAGTTGGTAATGAGACCGCCCCGTGAAATAACTGATGGAAGAATATAGTATCGAGTGTCTGATCACTAAAGAAAAGGTATCCTGATAGTCCACGCCATAAGTTTGGGTGAACCCACGTGCCACAAGCCTTGCCTTGCAGTGATCCACACTGCCATCTGCCCATTGCTTCACCGTAAAGATCTATTTGCACCCCATAACAGAGGTACCTGGAGAGTAGGAACAATGCTTTAGGTACGACGAGACCGCAGAGCGGTCATCCTCCATGGCAAGTCGCCACCTACTATCTTGTACGATCTCCTGATATGATCGTGGGAAAGTAACAACAAAGAGTCCCACAACAAACCTCTTATACTCCTATGAAAGATGGTCCAATGAAACATGCACAACTAGAGCATAAGTGGTACAGTGACGATGCGACTTCCTCAGGGCAATAGGTACATCCAGGTCATCAACCTCTCTATTCTCTGGTATCAACTCCTCCAGTACAGTATCCTATGAAACACTCAAATCTCTAGTGCCATAAGTAGAAACAATGTGTTCATTACATACCTGAAGCGTGCTGGATGATGGGGAAGGCACATGAGCAGAGGGGCGAGTAGAAGACCTGTGAATGTAAAAACGAGGTAGGAACTGCGTCCGGGTAGATGGTGGTGGTGGTAGACGAGGTGGAGGTGGAAACGGCTGAGACTCAACATGGGGTGCATATGATGAAGATAACGGAGGTCGAGGAATAAAAACATGCTGACCAGAATCAGTGTTGGACAAGCTGCCACCTGTAGGAGAAAAATACATGATAAACACAAAATGTGACATCGATACTAACATAATTGGAATGAGTCTCCTCGTCGGAGAACTAGGTCTCTCCTATCTGGCACAAAGAATGGTACTCTACTATGGAGTCCCTATGATACCACATGAAAATCCTTACCCACATGGCATAGGGAATGACCCTCTACTTTGAAGCCCCAATGACTCACATGAAAATTCTAGCCGAAACAAAAAGAATGATGGGGACCATGAAACTGAAAATCGCACACTCGTGCGCCTTGAACTGCAGACTCGAAACCTGAATGTAGAGTCTGAACTTGCGCATCAAATTGTGGACTCAATATCTGGACCTCGAGTCTAGAACTACGCATGGATAATCGGATAACTTCTAAAGTCTGAACAACTGGCTGGTCTGGAATATCTGTATCTGGAGAAGACCTATGACTCCACATATACTTCCCCATTCTCCCAAACTGGTCGGAAAATCAAAATGGACGAAGTTGGAAGAAGACAAGATCTCGGGGAAACACAACATAAGCCGATCACAAAATTTTTTCCGGCTTAAAATAAATTTTCCTTTCGGCTATTGCATCCATAATTCATTCATCACCATTTTTTAATAGTCGTCACAAATAAGCAGTTCATATAACATTTTTTCTCGGCTTTTCATTCAATTTTTTCGTACGGTTTTTTTACGATTTTTTTGAACATTTTGTTAAACCTTTCGCGCACGACTTTTTATTGTGCATGCCTTTTCTAGATTTTTTTGAAACACGCGGGTCAACTTAGGCCCAAAACCTTGCAATTTTTTTCGATAACTCATGGCTTCCTCTCCTTATTTTTCAAAAACATCCTACACTCTTTATGCTCTTTATTTAGGGTTCCCAATTGGAAACCTTATTTTCTTTGAGAGAGACGACCCCTTTGAGGTTTCCCACATGCCGCCACCGATTAGAAGAAGGATGCATAAGGAGGCAACAACAGCTTGAGCCTCTGCCTACGCATGTGTCGTCGCTGGAGATGGGATCACCGCTGAAGATGGGATTGCCATTGGAGATGGGGATCACTCGCTGAGATGATAAGACTATGGGGGTGGTGTTGACCAGCCGCGCGATGGTGGCACGGAGGTTGTGCATGGGGAGGTTGGGCCTGTGCCTGGGGTCGAGATGTAATCTAGCCTCCGTAGTGGGGGCTATCGCCTAGAACCGTGAGGAAGAAAGAGGAGCTGGGCTTGTGAGAGGATGGATCACCTGAGGGAGGAGCACCACCTCGGGTGCAAGAGGGCTCCTCATTGCCTGGAACTGGAGATGAGTATTTTGTGGCTGGAGCAGTCTCTTATTGTTGCCACCACTTGCGTTCTCCGCATGCGCGCAAAGGGTAGGCCTCCGCCTACGTGCGAAGAAGCGTGGAGCCACCCCACGATGGATGGCAGTGCGGCGTGGGGTTGGAACGTCTGGAGGGATACCTAGATCTACAGATTTCTGGAGGGTGCGCGACGAGTCTAGAGCGCGCATGATTTCTGAAGGGTTGTCGAGACATGGCCTGGATAGTGATCTGGAAGTACATAGCCTTCACGCCACCACCGCCTTGAGCGTATCCATCTTTACAAGATTGGTTGCTCGTTGCAGCTAGGCTTCAGAAGAAACCCAAAAGCAATGATGAGATCTTCAACAATCCCAATTTCGAATCTCGATTACAAACATGAATTTAATACAGAATAATTTTTAAATGAAAAAATAGCTTCCAGAAATTTGTGATACTGAAATATTAGGGTTTTAAGAAACCCTAAATACTAAAAAGCGAACTTGATCGATCTTGAAAAATACAAAAATCAACCAAGAATGACCCGCTCTGATACCATGTTAGAAAATAATGATGCGGAAGCGTATCAGAAATAAAAGAGAAAAATTTTAAGGACACGGGATTTCAACGTGGAACCCTACTCCCTAAGGAGCGGGATGAAACCACGGGAGAAGGCCTCAAAGGGCCATATGATTCATTGCTTTTTCTCAATGGATACATGAGGTTTGGGGCTCTTTATATAGCCTCCACAGAGCCTCCAAGTCCCACCACTGGTAGATGTGGGACTATATAATGGGATGTGGTAAATGGATCCTCAAGTAATCCATTTACCCATCTACAACTCAAGTAGCACACAACCAAATACTCCAACAATGATATTTTCTTCCTATAGGATCAAAACATCTATACCCTTTCTGGGTATGAGAATAATCAACAAAGATACGTTTGACAGCTTTAGGTGAGAGCTTGTCACGACCCGAAGTGAAATTTTGGACAAATGTCACAGACCCAAAAACCCTAGGAGTGAGGGAGAATAAGTCCTCGGGAAATTCAATCAAGAAGATAACCTTTTCTCCAAGAATAGTGGACCAGACTTGTGGTTCACCAAGTAGCAAGCAGTGAGAATAATATCACCCCAAAACAAACGAGGAGATCGACTTTGAATCAAAACAATCCTCGTGACATCCAGAAGATGATAGTGTTTGCATTCAACAATACCATTCTGCTGTGAAGTATAAGCACAAGAGGTCTGATGAACAAAACGAAGAGATCAGAGAAAATCAGATAGATGTAAAATGGAAAACTCCAAGGCATTGTCAGTACGAATAAACTTCACATTAGCATAAAAATATATTCTTAATTTCAATAAGAAATGATTTAATGATAGCACCCACTTCAGACTTATGTTTCAACAAGAACACCCAAGATAATCTAGAAAGGTCATCTGCAGTAACCATATAAAATCGATGTCAATGATGATTGGGAACATGACTAGGACTCCATATATCAAAATGAAACAACTCAAATGATTGACTACTATGACGACTCTGACAATACGGAAAAGAAGAACGATGGTGCTTCCCAAGCTGACAAGCCAAACAATCCAAGGTAGCACGAGTGGAGATCTGAGGTAGAACATGACATAGCTTCTGTAGAGGAAGGTGTCCAAATCAAAGATGCTATATGAAAGGAGAAACAGATCTTGAAGGAATAGTAGCAGCCGCATCACACGGTGGTTGGACAAGCCTGTACAGTCCTCTCTACTTACAACCTCATTGAATCACCCTTCCCGTGAGTATGTCCCGAAATACAAGAGAAAAGGGATCAAATATGACACAACAATGTAAATCTTTTGTAATTTGACTAATAGACAAAAGATTCATCTGAAATGCTGGAGCATATAAGACATTCTGCAGACACATAGAAGGAGCCTGAACAATCTCCCTTTGACCAACAATGATTAGATAAACCCCATTAGCTATCACCACGGATTAACCAGACGGGATAGACCTGTAAGAACCGACTGTGCTCGATCGCCACATATATGATGTGATGCTCCAGAGTCTATAATCGAATCAGTCAAATCTGAACTGCTACAACTGGTAAGCACATAAGCAATACCTGATGAACTTGAAAAAGCTCTGGCAGTAGCTGATACATGTGAAGAACCTACAACTAAAGTGGTAAGAGTGGTCATCATCTCTCACAATCAGGAAACAATATCATCAAAACATGCATCATGAGGAGGGGCACAAGTCGGCTCGGTCTACTCAACAACATGGGAATACACAGGATATCCATGCTTCAGATAGCATGTCTCCTCAGAATAACCAGGACAGTGGCAATGTGAACATGGGCCACGCCGACATCCTCCTCGTCGACCACGTAGTCCGTGCCCGCGAAACTGTTAAGTCCCCCCTCTGTTATGAGAAGCTGCCATAGCAGAGGGAGTCTGGGCCGTAGTAGTAGATGAAGTAGTGATCCTACTCCGTCTCTTGTAGACCTCCATTGGAGGTATCGTCTCTCCAGCAAGTAGTTGAGTACATGTTGCATCGTACTCAGAGTTAAAATGATAGAAAGACTCATGTCATAGTGACATTCCGATATGTTTGTTGCTGCTTAGTGTTGGTAGTAATAGGCATGAAGCTGTGCAACCGCTCAAACATGCTCTAAGATGTGAGAAGTGGGCATGAAGTGGTCGATCATTCTGCTTGGTCGAAAAAATATCATACTACAGTCGAAGAATCTTACTCTCATTCTTTGCCTGCACATATGTGTCTGCTAAGTTGTCCTATATAGCCTTTGATATAGGTTGATTGACAATATCGTTGGCAATCTCTATGGTGAGTGTCCCTAAGAGCTAAATGCGAGTATAGGCATTATCTTGCTTTCAAGAAGCATTAACCCCAATCTTGTCCACCAACTTTGAATATGTCAGAATGTACTCCTTGTTATGGCACTACATAAGGGTACGAAAACGAAACTGCATAGACCACAACTCGTAGTTTGTCCCATCCATCTTCACGATGGGAGATGAGCCCCTGAAGATATCGGACAATAAAAAATGTCATCCTTGTTCTCTGATACTGTAAGAAGAACGCTGAAACTCTGAACAAAACTAAGGAGTAGACTGCTCTGAGTGAGTCTACACAATCATATGGAGGATTGGTTGTACTTGGAGACTCATACAACCATCTTCATCACTTTTTGTTGTAGTCTAGAGTCGGAAGGCGTGATTTGTAGGTGAAAAATCCCGAAATCTAAACAAAATCATGTCGTATCAGCCTGCAGAAATGACCAAACTGCAACAATAACGCAAAGGTAGGACCGAACCGGCGTTGGGAGTGGCCGATCCAGGGACGGCAACCGTCGCTGGTCGGCAGCTCCTAGGCGGCGATGGGAGACCCCCGACGGCTGGGTTGCACGCGGCGTGGCGACGCGGGGCTGGTTGCCGGTGGTAGGCACACGGGGTGGGGGCACATGGGTGCCGAAGGCGGGGAAGGGGACGTGTAGGGTTAGGGTAGGATATGAGAACCCCGATCTAAGACCGTTTCTTCGATACTACGTTGGAGGAAAATAATTGTATGCATTAGAAGAGACCCTAGCAACTCAGCCATGGCCGATCCCAAGCCCGGGTAAATGAGGAGGGTTGCGCATTAGGTAGCCGACATCCAGCGCATGAGAGATAAATTCGTAAATAATGTTCTTAATTTCTTCTAAGAACACTATTTATGAATTTATCTCGAAACCGTTCAGATCTTTTAAACATGGATTTAAGCAAACATACAGATCTTCCTAAGATCACTAGAACTAGGTGGTGGAATCTTCCGCTGAAGCAATCAAGCTTCAGGGAGAAGGTTTTAGAAGACTTATCTTGGGATTGTAGCGGTAGTGCAAACGAGATGTGGGAGGCATTAGCATCTTGTATCCGAAAGGTAGCCAAAGAGATGCTAGGCGAGTCAAAAGGAGGAGCTCCGGGTCAAAAGGAGGCTTGGTGGTGGAGTGAAGGGGTGCAAGAGAAGCTAAAAATTAAAAGAGCTTGCTTTAAAGCTATGTCTAAGGATAGAACAGAGGAAACTGTCACAGACTATAAAATAGCGAAGAAGGAAGCAAAGAAGGCTGTAAGCGAAGCTAAGTCAAAAGCTTATGAGGTTTTGTATAAAAATCTCAACTCTAAGGAGGGCCAGAAGGATATATTCAGGTTGGCCAAAGCAAGAGAAAGAAAGAACAAAGACCTTTCTCAAGTGAGATGCATTAAGGACGAGGAAGGTCACGTGCTTGTTACTCAGAAGGATATAGAGACTAGATGGGAGCAATACTTCCATAAACTTTTCATTGGAGAAAGAAATAGAGAGATCACTTTGGGTGATCTAGCTAGTAGTGAAAGTTACTTGAATCGTGCATGTTATAGACGAATACAAAGAAAAGAAGTAGAGGAGGCTTTGAAGGTTATGAGACCTGGGAAAGGTGTTGGACCGGATGACATCCCTGTAGAAGTATGGAAAGTTTTAGGTGAGCGTGGTTTGACTTGGCTTACGAATCTATTCAATGTTATTTGGCGAAGCAAGAAAATGCCTGAAGATTGGAGGAGGAGTATCGTGGTGCCTCTTTATAAGAACAAAGGAGACATTCAAAATTGTTCAAATTACAGAGGTATCAAGCTGATGAGTCACACTATGAAAATTTGGGAACGTGTGATCGAAAGAAGGTTGAGACAAGTTTCCCAAATAAAAGAAAATCAATTCGGATTCATGCCAGGTCGCTCAACTATTGAAGCCATCCATTTGCTGAGGAGAACAATGGAGATTTATAGAGCTAAAAGGAAGAATCTCCATATGATCTTTATTGATTTGGAGAAGGCTTATGATTCCGTCCCACGAGAGATACTGTGGAGAGTTTTGGAGAAGAGACAAGTACGTGTCCTATACATTAATCTCATAAAGGATATGTATGATAGGGCTTTATCTTGTGTAAGGACCCCGACGGGGAAGATTGACTATTTTGATATCAACATTAATTTACATCAAGGTTCAGCTTTGAGTCCATTTCTTTTTACTTTGATTATGGACGAGTTGACAAGTCACATTCAGGATGAGATACCTTGGTGTATGTTATTTGCTGATGATATTGTGTTGATTGACGAGACTAAAGATGGAGTAAATGAGAAGCTTGAGGTTTGGAGACATGCATTGGAGACTAAAGGTTTTCGTATAAGTAGGGCTAAGACGGAATATATGGAATGCACCTTTGATGGAAGCAATGATGAAGGAATCGAGGTGAAGATTGGTGACGATAACATTCAGAAGAGAGATTCTTTTAGATATCTGGGATCTAATTTGCAACATGATGGGGAAATTGATGGAGATGTTACTAATAGAATAAATGCAGGCTGGCTAAAGTGGAGAGGAGCCTCCGCTGTTCTCTGTGATAAGAAAATTCCTTTAAAAATTAAAGGAAAGTTTTACAAAGCAGCCGTGAGACCTGCTGTGCTTTATGGTTCTGAATGTTGGCCTGTGAACCATAGACATGTGCAGAGAATGGCTGTAACAGAAATGAAAATGCTAAGATGGATGTGTGGACATACACGTAAAGATCGGATTCGGAATGATGCAATCAGAAAGAAAGTTGGTGTAGCTCCGATCGAGGATAAGATGCGAGAAAACCGCTTAAGATGGTTTGGTCATTTGCAAAGAAGGTCAACTGATGCACCGATTAGGAGATGCGAGTGGTGGGATGTTGAGCCGGCTAAGAGAGGGCGAGGACGGCCCAAGAAGTGTTGGAAAGAGACTATACAAAGGGATCTGAGTTTTTTGGATATAAGTCCGAGATTGACCCAAGATAGATCTGAATGGAGGCGAATAATCCATGTAGCCGACCCTACTTAATTATGGGAAAAGGCTTTGTTGTTGTTGTTGTTGATTAGAAGAGACCCTAGGCTCTCTTATATAGGAGAAAAGCCATAGGCTAATTATATGAGAGGTACATAAAGAAAATAGAAATTAAAAATAAAAGACACAAATATCTCAACAGAGTGAGAGAAGAAAGTCTGGAAGAGAAGAAGGTTTGGTGTCACTGCTGGAGAAGGCTAGAGGCTTCACACCACAAGAATAGGTGTTGTGGAAATCATTACAAAATGAGGATGATAGTGACGTCGCCATTAGCCCAACCCTCACGAAATCTAAAGGAAGGCCATTAATATATATGTGGGCTGAGAAAGATGACATGCTGGCGGCAAACCTAATGGCTCGAGATGGTTTTCAATAACTGAAGAAGTCTGGAGGTGTGTCGTACTGCAGTGATTAGATGAGGAAGCCAAGAGAGGTTAGTGATACGTGTTTTGTATCAGCTTATTGCTACTTGATCTTCTCACAGTCCACAAAAAGGCCACGGAGAACAAAAAGATATTAAAACAATCACAACCATTAAAATGAACAATCCCTGGAATGATTGATACCACGTGAATAATAAATACAATATGCACAACATCAGGAACAAGAATAAAATATGACATATGGATTAAGACGATCCTCACAGACCATCCTACTCCATGGGGGAAGAATCTTGAAGAGGTTAGATCTATGCATCACGTTTCTCAAGGAATAAAAGAGGGGTAAGGCTTTTGATATAGACCCGCCAACACACTCAACTCCCACCACTAAGCATTGTGGGATTAAACATGAGGAGGGTAGTGTACTTGGATTTTAGAGAGATCCAATTATCCATTTAAATTATACTCTAACAATGACAAATATAAATTTCTTGTTTGAGTTTATGCCGAGGAAGCATTATGTGTGTGCGAGTGTATCTTGATTTGTGTGGTCAGTGTATATGGACGAGTGTTGTGTATGTCTCCATGCATGACTATGAGTGGTAGTGGCTGACGTTTGGAGGTACATAGAAGGGAGAGGGGGAACCAACGTGGCAAGGAGGGTGATTGATTGTGGCGGAACTTAAATCTAGTTGAGGAGGGAGGTTGGTGGGTTGTGGCTAAAACTAAGGAAGACGTGATACAGCATGTTGGGGAGTGGGATTCAAAAAAGTGGAAAGCGTGTTGGGGGCGTCGTCCCACTGCAGGTTGTGGTAGGACCTAACAAGAACACTGATCCCACTAACCTTGTAATGTTCAAGTATATATGCTCATCGGTTTTTCCACTTCGATTTCATGCGTTAGGATGAAGCTTGAATAGAGAATGGAGCAATGACGAAGTGAAAGGTAGCCAATTGACTTTGGGTAGGATGACTGTCAAAGAAAAAATTGCGAGATGTAGATAAAATGAGAGGGTCTGGAGTGATAGTGTTTTCGTATTGTGTGTGTTGTTTATGTATTGTAAGTGTGCACATGCACGTGGTCTTGTGCATGTGCTGCAGTCTATGTTTGAGGATGACGTGCACTCTTCAAACATTCACCCTTCTAAAGCCTTAACAACCTACATAACTCTATAAATAGAACATCAAACCAGTCATTTCACCACCTTCCACCCATAGGTTAAGGAGACTCATGTCTCACCTCAATTGTTTGAGGTTTCCTTCCCAAATTACCATAATATCACCTCAAGATTCTGATTCCAGGCACAACAAAGTTGCTATGTCAAGGGCATATACCAGTACAGGAGCTGTCCCTGCAAGAAAAGGATCAATATAGATGGGCAATGTAATGGTATATGATCCCAGCTGCAGCTATTTGAGGAACTCCACCGGTCCTTTCTTCTTAATTCCTACAAGTCTTCTGCTTCTACATCTTGTTTTAAGGTTTTGAGGTAAAGAACCTCGTTTTATCCATGGCTATTCATATAAGGAACAAAATAGTACCGCACATTTTCTTCCCATGCATAAATTGAAAATCAAACCTTCAGCGAGAATCCGCTAGTTACAAGTCTATTTATTTATAACTACCTTAGTGTGTAATATACTTGTATATTTTTACCAATGAAACAAACTTTTAGCATGTAGATGTGTAAAAAGGCAGTATTTTTTATTTTCTCGAATTCTGGTGGAGAATCCCTAGTTTCAACATTTTTCTATCTCAATCTAATCATCTAGTTTGAAATTTTGACCAGCATCCACCAAAAACGAGGAATTCTAGCTAGTGTTTGAGCCAGCTTAGCAATTCAATATACAATATATAGTACCTATAATCCAATATTGTTGAGATATTTGTTATCTTTATTATTATTTTCTTATTTCCTATTTCTTTTGTCATCTTGTAATTTGTTCAATAGGTTCCTCGCCTATATAAGAGAACCCATTGGCCTCTCATTACGGACCTCTCATTAATCAATTCATTCTTTTCCCTCTACATGGTGTCGGAGCGACAGTCCTAAACCGGAGTTCCCGTATCCCACCCTAACCCTAACCCTACCCGCCCCCACCTCCTCCCCGAGCCACCACTCAGGTCTCCGACCACCCAACCCTAGGCCTTCGACTACTGCCTCTGACCGCCCAGGTCGCCGCCTTTGGCCCCTCGGCTGCCCAGGCCGTTGGCCACTGTCCTCCAGCCACCGCCCCCTCTGCCCAGGCCGCTGTCCCCCACGCCTCCAGTCGTTGCCCAGGCCCCCCCCAGCCTTCCTAGGTCGTTGTCGACTCTCCCATGCGCCTATGCGCATCCCTACGGCTTGATTCGTCGTTTTATTTGATCTGATTTTGACTAGAGAACGCGGTTTCATACCTATAAATCATGTTTTCTGACCCTAAAGAGTAGTGGAGTTGATAAGGATGGTTGTATGAGTTTACACGTACAACCAATCCTCCGTACAATAGTGTAAACTTGTTCATATCGGTCTACTCCCTAGTCGAGCTCCGTTGTTCAGCCATTTTTCCATCATGGCAAAGAACAACAGTGATATTTTTTCGTCCGAAGCCTTCAAGGTTTCGACTCCCATCATTAAGATAGATAGGACCAACTATGACTTGTGGTTCATGTAGTTTCTCATCCTCATGCAGTACAATAACAAGGAGCACATCTTGACAGATCCAGAGCCAACGGGTAAGGCAAATGCTTCTTAGAAGCAAGATAGCGTGTATGCGTGTGTTAGGCTTTATAGGACCCTCACTACAGAGATAGCCAATGATATTCTGAATTAGCCCACCGCCAAGGCAATGTCGGATACTTTGGCATCCACCTATGCTCAAGCGAAGAATGAGGCCAAGATTCTTAAGGTACAGTTCGATATCTACAATGCCAAGCAGAATGGTTGTTTTCTACACGTGTACTACTTTTCGCTTGTGGCATGTTCAAGAAGCCTCATAGCTACATGCCTATTATGACATCTACTGAAAAACAAAAGATGTATATGAACCCTACAATGGTTGGAGTCTTCATGGCTGGATTTGATAAAGAGTATGATACTGCATGTATTCAGCTTCTTACCGAAGCTACCATACCTCCCATAGAGGAGGCCTATAGCTATCTCAACCGGATTATTATGTTTTCTACAACCACTTCTCCGTCCTCTTCAACGATGGCCACTTCTCATGACTGAGGAGGGACGATCCAGTCCAGAGGACGCACCCCTTGTGGCAGAGGTGGTGGACACCAGCATGACCCTTACATTTAATGTCACTGGCTTGGACATGACATGCTACCAGAAGCATGGATATCCTTCTTATGGTCGCGTAGCAAAACAGATTACGCTTTCAGAGACTACAGCTTCCCAGGACGATCCTCGCCTGGATGATATTGTCTTTCATATTTGAGAGATCATGACTCCTACTGCCGGCACCACCACTACAGATATTGCACCCACAACCATAACCTCTTCAAGCTCCTCAAGTATTGCTTATGCTTTTACAGGTAGTACCAGTGCAGTCATGACAGAGTGGATTATGGACTCTAGTGCTTCACACCACCTGTATGGAGACAGAGCGTAGGTGAGGTCCTACATGACCATACCACCTGGCAGATGGGTTGTCATTGCTAATGACGACCACTTACCCATTACAGGACATGGGAAGGAGCATTTGACGATGTCCATGCGCCTTCAGAATGTTTTCAGATGAATTTACTTTCCATTAGTCAGCTTACTAAGGATCTGCATTATCGTGTCATTTTTGTCCCTTCATCTCTTGTGTTTTAGGACATACTCACGGGTAGGGTGATTGGATGTGGTCGTGAGCAGTGGGGGCTTTACAGACTGGTCCAACCTCCTCATTCTGCCATTTCTACTATACCTACATGACCACTCTCCCCATATCTCTGTCACCTTTGTTTTGGTCACCTTCCTCTACAGAAGTTGTGTCACGTTCTCCCTCAGATCTTTACGAGATCCTCTTTCCAGTGTGAGGTATGCCAGCTTGGGAAGCATCACTGTTCCTCCTTTCCATCTTGTCAGAGTCGAGTAGTTCACTTTTTTGAGTTCCTCATTTAGACATTTGGGGTCCGAGCCGTGTTCCAGATCACTAGAGACACCGTTTTTATCTAGTTGTTGTCGATGATTTTTCTAAACTTTCTTGGGTCTTTTTATTGAAGAATAAGTCTGAGGTTGGATCTGTGATCAAATATTTTATTAATGAGAAATAATACATTTCTACAAAAGTCAAATACATTCGTTGATAATGCTTTAGAGTTATGCACTTTACAACTTCCATAGATCTCTGGGCATTGTTATTAGACCTCATGCGCTTATACTTCCCAGCAGAATGGTGTTGCCAAGCGCAAACACTGTCAGTTACTTGATGTGACCAGATTTTTGCTGATACAGAGTCATGCTCCTCACGCTTACTGGGGAGATGTTGTCCTCGTAGCATGCTATCTAGCGAACCGCATGCCCTCGTCTGTGTTGGAAAAGAAGATTCCTCTCTCGATTGCATTTCTTGAGAAGGATCTTTTCTCATTTACATCTCGTGTGTTTGGTTCTGTTGCATTTGTTCATAATGTCTCCCAGAGCTATCAAGTGCATTTTTGTCGGCTACTCTCGTACTCAGAAGGGGTACCGCTGCTTTGATCCACTCAGACGGAAGAACTTTATCAATGCTGATGTCACTTTCTTTGAGTCTGTCATGTATTTTTCCTCCTACAGATGACAGACTAGCTCCATCTGACTCTGATGCTGAGATCTACATGCCTCCACCTCCTACTGTCATACTACCACCACCACCAACGAGGAGTAGTAAGCCTTAGTAATCTGACTTTGAGACGACTTTACAAGGAGTCCGAGCCTTAGCCACCAGATTACTAAGCCTTACTGACTTTCACATGAATATACTTTCCATTAGCCAGATTACTGTGTTAGGAAAATAGAACTTGTTTATTACAAGAGGTTTACTACTCTTGTGGCTCCATCTTCTACGGTGACTTAGTTTTTACCACGTGTTTTACGCATAGGTCTCGCTCAGTTCCCTCTGCTCACAGGTCTTGCCCATCATCCAGCACGCCTTAGGTATGTGATGAACACTTGTTTCTATTGATGGCACTACTAAGTTGTTTGTGCAACAGGATACCATAAGGATGAGAAGGTGCCCTCTCAAGAGGGGAACTCACAAGTTACATACTTGGCAGATGATCTTGATGTGTTGATTGCTCTACGTAAGCCGAAACATAAGTGTGTTATTTATCGTCTTGCAGCCCAGGCTTCCTTGAGCAGATTGTCAGAGAATTTCATGAGATTTACCATGCCACTATCAGTCGTGGAAATACCATGGACATATCAGGAGGCTCTTCAAGACAATCAGTGAAGGATAGCCACATAAGAGGAGATGGTCGCGCTACAGTCACGTGGTACACGAAGTCTTATTTCTGCTCCAGTTGATGCATCCGTTGAGGGATATAAATTGGTGTTCAATGTGAAACACCGTGCATGCGGCAGTGTGGATCACTATAAAGCGAGACTTGCAGCATGTGGGTTCACCCGACATATGGGGTGGACTATCAAGATACTTTCTCTCTAGTTGTCAAACATTCTACTCTGTGTATTCTACTTTCTGTTGCTATGACACAAGATTGGCCACTTTACCAGCTTGATGTAAAGAATATATTCCTCCATCGTAATCTACAGGAGAAGGTCTACATGCAGCAACCACCACCAGGGTTTGCTCCTGAGGGGGGCAACAAAAGGTGTGTAGGCTACAGAAGGTTATCTATGGCCTTAAGCAGAGTCCAAGAGCATGGTTCCAGAAGCTCTCAAACTTGATAGAGCACCAGGGTTTTGTGCGATCGACAACTGATCACTCCTTGTTTGTGCAGAAGATCCAGAGAGGTACGATTATCATTCTTGTTTACGTTGATGACATTATTGTTACAGGGGATGACGAGCAGTGCATTCAGGGTGCCAAGGACATCATAGATTAGCAGTTTGTGATCAAAGACCTTGGACATTTACGTTACTTCCTTGGACTGGAGTTTTCCAGGAACCAACAAGGTCTTGTAATGACCCAGAGGAAGTATACTACAGATCTTCTTCCAGAGACAGGCATGGAAGATTGCATACCTGCCACTACTCCTATTGACCCGAGCATGAAGCTCTATGACGATGACACTGAGGAGGTTGACAAGAGGAGTTATAGGGAGCTTGTTGGCATGATACTATATGTGACTGTTAGAGTATGCATCATTATCATATGTAGATGGGTAAATGGATCCCTCCAGGTTCCATTTACCACATCCATGAGTTTAGTCCCACATCTACCACTGGTGGGACTTGGAGGCTCTGTGGAGGCTATATAAGAAGCCCTAGACCTCCTGTCTCAGATGAGAAAGTTCAATGGACAATTAACTCTTTGAAGTATTCTCCCACGGTTTCATCCCTCTCCTTACGGAGTAGGGTTCCACGTTAAATCCCGTATTCAATATTGTTTTATTCATTTATCTCTGATACGTTTCTGCATTATATTTTCTAACATGGCATCAGAGCAGGTCAATTCTCGAGGATTTTAAGTTTTTTATAGTCAAGATTCGAGATGATTTGGTTCTTCCTTGTTCACGAAGATAAATAGATTTGGTTCTATATCATTCAAAGTTTGTAATCAAGTTCCATAGATTTGAGGGTCTCATAACACTAATTTGTGTTGCAAGTTCTAAAGAGTATGCATGCAGTTTTTCTGAGAATATTTTAGGGTTCCTGGTACCCTAAAACACTGTATCATCTCTGGATTCAGATAGGCAGTATAACATCGTCATCACCTTCTTCCCTCATCGCAAATCCACGCATCCAGAAGCATCCAGGGTTCCCGATGGAACCCTAATCATATAAAACGACAGAGACTTTAGCACATCCACATCGGATGATACCCGTCGCATATCCACCCCCAAGCGACTCCACTAAATCTGAACTCATGCGCCGCCAACCGACCTCCTGCGACCCTTCATCTCTAGGCGGCCCCGTTAAGGTGGGCCACCAGTTCCAAGTGAAGCCCCTAAATCCCAAGACCTTTGCGAGCCTACAGAAGCATCGCCTCTAACAAAACTTCTACCAGTCGACATCGCCAACACAAAAAAAACAACGAAAAAGGGAGTTGGCGATGCATCGCCAGCAAGCTTTCTCTAGAAACATTGCCTCGTTTGGGTGACGCCATTATCCCAACCGCGCGACACCTATAATCGTGGCGATACAAGGCGCAGGCTTCACGCCTGCAACCTTCAGGCAACGCGTCTCTTCCTTCAGCCTTTACTTCTCCAGGCGACAAGGAGCTCCCATGTGGCAACATCACATGCCCCATCCTCCAGCATAGGCGACACCCTCTTCTCTCGGCGATGCAGTCCATGTCCTCTCTCAGATCTCGCAAGACAACAGAAACCTTCAGGACCCAGTCGTGATTCCCATCCAAACATCGATTCTTCTGACGGATAGCTTTCCAAAAGGCAGCAACAATGGAAGAGCCCTGTTGGGGCGACGCTCGATAGAAAGGGGATTTCCCAATGAGGAACCCGAACCCTAAATAGAAGGTTCTCTCCTATTTCCTCACGACCCAATGGGCCACTACAGTTATTTTAAAAACAAAAAAAACAAAAAAGGATGCAATGTTTTGGCTCTGTTTGGGCGTGAATTAAGAAAAAATGAGAGAATTTGCCCAAGTGGGTCGACATCTAAAAAAAGAAAGTTAAAAAAAGTGGTTTGAGAAAAATGTACGTACATTTAAAAAGATCGTACGCAGGAAAAAAAATGGAATTGTACAAAAAAATCAGTAAGATAAAAAATGATTTAAATAAATTGATTGAAAAAAAAAAGAAATCGGAAAAAATGATTGAGATCGACAGTTGTGATTTATGTTTTCTCCCCATTTCTCTTGTCTTCTCCCAACTTTGTCATTGTCATTATTTTACGACAAGTATGGGAGGAAGGGGGAGTATTGTGTAGAGTCACAAGTTAGATGTCAGATTCCAAACCAGCTAGATTTTCCAGATTCTACAGTTCAGATGTTCAGACTCTGCAGATTGGTTTAGAGTCCAAGTTCGAGGCACTCCATTGTTGAGTGACCCATTTTCTTCGAGTTCTCCAGAGGGAGACTCCTTTTCATATGTGCACATGTTTGCCATCGTTTGTTGTGGTTCGCATATTTTCTTGTCAGGGTGCTCTAAAGGGACTCCAACATAGAGACCCCATTCCCTATGCCATGCGGGCTAGGGTTTTCATGTGGTTTCATAGGGATTCCAGAGTAGAGATCTCATTCTCTGAGCCAGTATGGGAGAGACCCAGTTCTCCGACAAGGAGACTTCTTCATACTCCATTCTCTAGCGACCGTAGACTCCGATGAGGATGTCTCCACAACTTTTTCAGTTCGGCCCTTTCAGAGAGATGGAGCAGTTGTCCACATATTATGGTGAGCCAGAGTAGTCCGACGATGAGACACATTTCAGTTGCAGTGACTCTGACAGGCGCAGTACATAGCACATACTCTCCGACGAGGAGATTCAGTTTGACTTACACTCCAACCCGTTTGTCCTCCTCACCTGTACGACATGAGAAGCAACGTCCTTGACAGTAGCCGACAGTTGTGTGCGTTTGGGTTGATATTGTCGGTAGTGTCTTGTATTGTGAGTTTGAGAGATTTCTTTGCGTTTGTCCAACCGGAGCATTGCATGCTCCAGCTTGAGGCGGAATGCTAAAGTATGCGTCATTACCATATGTAGATGGGTAAATGGATCCCATCCCTCCGGAATCCATTTACCACATACAAGAGTTGTCTCATATCTACAAGTGATGGGACTTGGAGGCTATATGAGAAGCCCCAGACCTTCTGTATTAGATGAGAAAATTCAGTGAACAATTAGCCCTTTGAGGTGCTTTCCCATGGTTTCATCCCGCTCCATAGGGAGTAGGGTTCCACGTTAACTCTGATGTTCAATGTTATTTTATTCATTTATCTATGATATGCTTACACATTATATTTTCTAACAGTGACTATTACCAGGCCTGACATATCTTTTGTCGTGAGCAAAGTGGTTTAGTTTATGAGCAGTCCAGACAAGCACATATGGATGCAGTCTATATGATTCTGAGATATCTGAAGACTTCACCTGGTACGCGACTTCTTTTCAACAGAGGTACATCTCTTTCAATTACAGCATGTGCAGATGCAGATTATGCTGGGTGTCCAAAAGATAGGAAGTCTACATCAAGCTTTGTTGTGTTCATAGGGAATTCAATGGTTTCATAGAAGAGCAAGAAGCAGATTGTGGTTGCCAGATCGAGTGTTGAATCAGAATACAGGACTGTGGCGCAAGCTAGCACAAAGATGATGTGGGTAAGATCTGTTCTTACAGACATGACTATAGAGGCGCCTCTTCCCATGCACCTTCAATGTGACAATTACGCTCCTCTTGTTATTGCCAACAACCCAGCCTTTCATGAGACGACAAAGCACATAGAGGTGGATTGTCACTACACTCGTGATATGATACAGAAGGGTTTTATCGCCACTACGCATGTCAGCTCTGGAGACCAGACAATAGATGTCCTCGCTAAGGTTCTAACCATAGGGCATTACCAGAGATGTTGTTCCAAGCTGAGTCTGATCGATATTTACGCTCCAGCTTGAGTGGGAGTGTTGAGCTTATTATTTTCTTATTTCCTATTTCTTTTGTCTTCTTCTTGTAATTTGTCCAATAGATTCCTCTCCTATATAAGAAAACTCTTGGACCTCTCATTAATCAATTCATTCTTTTCCCTCTACAGATACAAATCTGACTCAACTAGAAACTAGAATCTTTGTATCATTCTAGTTATGTTTTCGAAGTGTTTACACAACATAGAATTCGGATGTTTATTTTATTATTTGTATATCGTTTCGTTATCTCTCATTTTTCAGGCCCCGAACAATTTTGCCATCTCCCTTCCTGTACAAGTAGTAAGCCTCTTGTAACAAACAAGTTCTATTTTCCTAACACAGTAATCAAGCAGCTTTCCTAACTCGGTGGTCGAATAACCCACCAAATTAGCATTTGTCCCCCCTTCACGACAAAACCTTAGTGGAAGAGTGGCACATCTCCCCCTCTTTTTGATTAGAGTAGTGGCACCATCTCCTCTTGCCACCACCGTGCATAGGAGTTGCCCAAGCGCATTTAACAACATCATCTTGTCCTAAGTGCATTCGGGCACCACAGCACACAGCTCAATGCCCAGCATGTGCTTAAAATTACAGGAAGGCAGGTGCACAGCACTCTAGGGGCACCAACATGTGTGGATGTTATCCACCATGCCTGAGTACGCACCCTTGCATGACAAGACCATTGCATGGTTGGTGTAAAACAAGAAATAATGTGTGGAGCATTATGGACACGAAAAACAAAATATAGTGTGGCTATTGATGGGAAAGATGATAAGATGAGAGAAAATCGCTTAAGATGTTTAGCTATTTGCAAAGGAGATCGGTTGATGCACTATTTAGAAAATACGGGTTTTGGATGTTTTTTTTGACACTCAAAAAAGGGGGATACACTCAGAGGTGTTCGCCCCAATTTATTTAAAAATTAAAATTAAGGTGGAATATACTTACAGCGGGGAAACAACACAAAAGTCAAGGTAGATGGTACAAGAGATACCATCCGCCACCCAAAATAAAAACGTTACATGGATAGCCAATCCGAACAAAAATTATTTGCAGCGATACATATATTTTCCTTATAGAAACGCTGCCCTGCAAAAATCAATTTGTTTCTTCCCAGCCAAATGCTCCAAATACGCGCAATGGGAACAATTCTGTCCGATCTAGGGCGAGAAGATGCAGCAGCAAGGCTCTCCCAGAATTCAAGCAAAGAGGATCGATTCACCCATCCCACGCCATCCCAGATGGCCTGCACGAAGGGGCATAGCAAGAAGAGGTGGTCGGAGGTTTCAATGTCGATGCCGCACAAAGCACAGGTTGGAGAGATGTTCGGAATAATGGAGGTGCAGCGGGCACGCGTAAGTATTCTTTCACGTCTGAGAAGCCAAAGGAAGACGCCGATCCTCTCCGGAATCTTGAGATTCCAGATGAGCTTGCAGTGGCGAAGAAGAGATGCATCCGCAATCAAAACAGGGGGGAGAAGGGAGAGATAAGCCTTTCGAGTGGAGAAGGTCCCGTCCAACCAAGCAAAGTGATCACGGCCCGAAGAAGGCGAAGGAGCGTCCGCAAGAAGAGTCATCAAATTTGTGAAGTCGGTGAGTCGCTGGTCGGAGAGCGTGCCCAAAACAATAGGGCACCAGACGCCATCGGCCCAGCAAGAGGCCACCGAAGCCATTTTATCCCCAGCCATCGCATAAAGACGAGGAAAAAGATTCATGAGAATGCCCTTCCCGGACCAATCCACAGTCCAAAAGCGAAAAGATCTCCCATCGCCAATAGCCGGAGCAATCAGCGAGCGGTTAGAATTGAAGACATACAAGATATCGCGCCAGAAAGAATGGGAGGAGCCCGGGGAATGGTCGCCAAAAACAGATGCAAATGCATTACCAGCTGCCACGCGAAGGCATTGCAGCAAGAAACTCTCTTCCCGGCCAAGAAGCCTCATCGCCCACTTGAGGAGCCAAGCATCACGAACCACCTCCAAGCGCCTAACGCCAAGACCCCCGTCACTTTTCGGCCTAGAGATGTCGTCCCATCGAACTAAATGCAAGCCTCTACTGGCCGAACCATTCTTGCCCCACATGAAGCGCCTCATTGCTTTCTCCGGATGGAGGCGGATTCCTTTGGGCAATCCGTGAGCCGAGAAGAAGTAGATGGGGATAGCCGAGAGAACCGATTTGATAAGTACTAATCGACCGCCTTTGGATAGCATTGACGAACGCCAGCCAGCCAATCTGCCATCCACCTTTTCAATCACCCTGTGATAGGCCCGCAAACGCGGCCGACCAAGAGAGAGAGGCAAGCCCAAGTATTCAAGCGGAAGCTCCCCGAGGGAAGCCCCCAAAATCGAGGAGCATTCCCCGGCCTCAAGAGCCGATAAGCCAAAAGGCACCACTTTGGATTTAGCGCCGTTGATGTGGAGTCCCGAGATCTCGCAAAAAAGTTGAATCGTTGTGGCCATCCCCCAAGCCTGAGACCGGCCACCCTCAATAAAGCAAAGGGTGTCATCCGCGAATTGAATTAGAGGGATGTGAAGGTCATCCAAAAAACAGCCGCGAGTAAGACCAGCACTTGCCACACCCTGGATCATGCGAGGCATAACGTCAACGGCCAGAACGAAGAGGAGAGGGGCGAGGGGGCATCCCTGACGAACCCCTCTCCGAGGCTGAAAAAGTCCCCCGGTCGGCCGGCCGTTAATAGAGAGGGAGAAAGAGACAGTAGTAACGCATCGTCTAACCCATGAGATCCACAGTGGAGGGAAGCCCCGAGCCTTTAAAACCCCCAAAGGAAGCGCCAATCCAATGAGTCGTAGGCCTTAGCAAAGTCAATCTTCCATAGAATCCCCATCGTGCCATTTCTATGCCAGCCGTCAATGATTGCAGACGCCAGCGTGTAGCAATCGGAGATCTTTCTCCCCTGTATAAAAGCGGCCTGAGCGGGAGATACCAGAGAATCCAGAAAGGGAGCAAGCCGAATAGCCAAAGCCTTTGCAATGATCAAGTAGATGCCGTTTGAAATAGCAATAGGGCGAAAGTCCTCGATACGCGAGGCCCCATGAGACTTAGGAATAAGGACCAAGTTGGCCCGGTTAATCCTGTCGAACCCCCGATTTCCATTGCAAAACTCGAGAGCGACCTCAAGAACGTCATTAGAGATCACATCCCAGAAGTCCCTATAAAACGAGATGGGAAAACCGTCGGGGCCAGGGGAAGCGTCATCGTTAAGGTCCCAAGCCGCCCTCTTAAGTTCCTCCAGCGTGAAAGGCCGAGTTAATATATTTGCATCTGTAGGTTCTAGAGAGGGGATTCCGGCAGCAGACCATCGCCACGGAGAGGAGGGTTGACGATCAAAAAAGTTCTTAAAATGGTCAACCAATGCGGAGCCAATTTCGCGAGAGCCCTGGACAGAGACACCCCCAATAACAATGGAGGAAATACGATTAGCGCGCTTGCGAGCACTGGCGACCCGGTGGAAAAACGCAGTGTTAGCGTCGCCACTCTTAATCCAACGAATACGAGAGCGCTGCCTCCATTCGATCGCCTTCTTCCTGTCGTCCTCCAAGATTACAGAAGAAGCCGAGGAACGCTCTGCTAATTCAATAGGAGAGAGCTCTCTATCGTTCTCCAAACGATCAAGTCGAAGAATGATTTCCTCCGCGTTGCTCCGAGCCAAAAGCCTAGCCTGACGGGTCTGGCTTACGGGTTTTGGATGTTGGCTTACGGGTTACGGGTTTTGGATGTTGAACCACTAAAAGAGGATGAAAAAGGCCCAAGAATTGTTGGAATGAGATTATCCGAAGGAATCTTAATTTATTAGATCTAAGCCCGAGAATGGTCCAAGATAGATTTGAATGGAGGCAAAGAATCCATGCACCTGGCCCTACCTGTTGAGATATTAGTTATCTTTATTATTGTTCTTTTTTCCTCGGTTTCTATTTCTTGTCTTCTTGTAATTTGCCCAATAGGTTCTTCTCCTATATAAGAGAACCCTAGGGCCTCTCATTAATGCAATCAATTATTTTCCCTCAACATGGTTTCAAAGCTACGGTCCTAGATCGGAGTTCTCTTACTCCACCGAACCCTAACCCTACCCCCTCTCCGATCGCCACCCAACCTCTAGGCCGGCCTCCAAGGCCGTCGTCTCGGCCCCCAGCGTCACTGGCCAACCTCCAGGGCCATTGTCCCGGCCCCCAGCGTTGTCGCCCGACCTTTAAGGTCACCGCCCCGACCCCGCAGGCCGTCGCCCCGACTCTTAGTTTGCCGCCTCGGCTCTCCTTGGTCGTCGCCGTGACCGCTTAGGTTGTCGTCAGCCCTTCCGTACGCCTCCATGCATATTTGTGAGTTGTTCTACGATTTGATTTGATTGGAAAGCGTGTTCATACCTATAAATCATGTTTTTCGACCCTAGTGAGCAGAGAAGATTGGTAAGGATGGGTGTCTAAGTCTACGCATACAATCAATCCTCAGTATGATCGTACAAACTCGTTTATATCGATCTACTCTCCAATTGAGGTCTGTTATTTGGAATGTTTTTTACCATCACGTCAGAGAACAAGGGTGACATTTTTTTGTCTGGAGCTTTCAAAGACCCGGCTCCCATCGCTAAGATGGATGTGATCAATTATGAGTTGTGGTCCATGCACTTCCTCACCCTCATGTAGTGCAACAACAAGGAGCACATAATGAAAGATACAGAGCCAATGGATAAGATTGGGCAAATGCTTCTTGGAAGTATCATGATGTGTATGCACGTGTTTGGCTATGTGGGGTACTCACCATAGAGATAGCCAATGATATTCTGAACCAACCCACCGCCAAGGCAATGTGGGACACGTTGGCTTCCACCTATGCTCAAGCGAAGAATGAGGACAAGATTCTTCAGCTACAGTTTGACATCTACAAGGCCAAGTAGAAAGGTCGTCCTCTGCATGTGTACTATAGTTCACTCTGTGGCATGTTTGAGAAGCTACATAGCTATATGCCTATTACGACATCTCTTGAGCAACAGAAGATATATAGGAACTCCACGATGGTCGGAGTTTTCATGGCCGACCTTGATATAAAGTATGACACAACACGTACTCAGCTTCTTACTGGAGCTAGCATACCTCCTATGGAGGAGGCCTATAGCCGATTCAGCCAGATTATCATGCCTCCTATGGCCACTCCTCAGTCCTAGTCAGCTATGGCAGTTTCTCGTGATCGAGGAGTGACGATCCAATCTAGAGGACACATTCCTCGTGGAAAAGGAGGTGGGCGTCTGTGTGGCCCTTGCACCTTGTGTCGTCGACCGGGACATGCATATGATACATGCTACAAGGAGCATGGATATCCCGTTTTTTGTCGCATGGCTGGACATATTGAGTCAGATACTCTTGCTTACCAAGCAGATCCTCGATCTGATGATATCGTCTCTCGTATTCGAGAGATTATGACACCTACTGCAGGAACCACCACTACATATACAACAGCCGTAGCCGGAGCCTCTTCGAGCTCCTCAGGAATCGCTTATGCTTCACTGGTAGTAATGGTGCATATATGACAGAGTGGATTATGGACTCCGATGCTTCTCATTGTCTTTGTGGAGACAGAGCACAACTGAGGTCCTACAGGGCCATACCACCTAGTAGATAAGTTGTCATTGCCAAATGACGATCACTTACCAATTACAGGACAGGGGAAGGTGCATTTGACGCTATTTATGCGTCTTCAAAATGTTTTATATGCTTCTGACTTTCAGATGAATTTACTTTCCATAAATTAGATTACTAAGGATCTGCATTGTCGTGCTATCCTTGACACATCATCTCTTGTGTTTCAGGATATACTCACGGGCATTGTGATTGGATGTGGCTGTACTCTACAGATTGCTCCAACCTCCTCATGTTAGCGTTTCTACTATACCTATCGGACTAGTCTCTCCATCTCTGTAGCACCTTCGTTTTGGTCATCTTCCTCTGTAGAAGCTATGTCATGTTCTCCCTCAGATTTCCACAAGATCTTCCTTTCAGTGTAAGGCATGCCAGCTTGGGAAGCATCATTGTTCCTCCTTTCCATCCTGTTAGAGTCGGAGCAGTTCTTAGTTGTTTGAGCTCCTTCATTTAGATATCTGGAGTCCAAGTTGTGTTTCTGATCATCAGGGACACCATTTTTATCTTGTTGATATTGATGATTTTTCTAGACATTCATGGGTCTTTCTATTGAAGAATAACTCTGAGGCTGGATCTGTGATCAAATATTTAATTAATGAAATAAAGAATATTTTTCTGCTAATGTCAAATATCTTCACAATGATAATACTATAAAATTCTGCACCTTACAGCTTTCTGAGTTTCTTAAATATATTGGCATTATTCGCCAGATCTTATGTGCCCATACTTCCCAACAGAATGGTGTTGCTGAGCGCAGACATCATCACTTACTTGATGTGACCAAAACCTTGTTTGTATAGGGTCGTGCTTCACACTCTTACTGGGTCGATGTTGTCCTTATTGCATGCTATTTGGTAAACCGCATGCCCTAGACTGTGTTGGGGAGAAGATTCCTTTCTCGATTGCATTTCCCGAGAAGGATCTTTTCTCCCTTACACATCGTATGTTCAGATTTGTTGCTTTTGTTCATGATGTCTCTCCAGGTCGTGACAAGCTCTCTCCTAGAGCCGCCAAGTGTGTGTTTGTTGGCTACTCTCGCACCCAGAAGGGGAACTATTGCTTTGATCCGCTAAGACAGAAGTATTTGGTCAGTGTTGATGTTAATTTCTTTGCGTCTGTTGTGTATTTTTCTCCTATAGGTGACAAACTAGCCCCGTCTGATTTTGACGATGAGATCTACATGCCTCCACCTCCTACTATCATTCCTCCACCTCCCTCTACTCCTGCTCTACCAACACCTCCTCAGCTACCACCACCACCACCTACACCTACTCCTGTGACTCCATCTTCTACTGTAACTCAGTTTTTGCCATGTGTTTTTACTCGCAGGTCTCGCACGATTACCCCTGCTCATAGTCTTGCCCGTCATCCAGCATGCCTCAGGTATGTAATGAGCACAGTGTTTCAACTGGGCACTACTGAGTTGTCTATGCAGCAGAATTCCATACAGGATGAGCAAGTGCCCTCTTATGACAGGAACTCACATGCTACGAACTTGGCAGATGATCTTGATGTACAGACGGCTCTGCGTAAACCGAAACACAAGTGTACTACTTATCCTCTTGTAGCCCATGTTTCCTTGAGCAGGCTATCAGAAGATTTCAGGAGATTTACCTTGACACTATCAGCTATGGAGATAGCACAGACATCAGGAGGCTCTTCAGGACGGTCAATGGAGGTTGGCCATGGAGAAGGAGATGGTTACGCTACAGTCACGTGGTATGTGGAGTCTTGTTTCTGCTCTAGTTGACGCATCTGTTATGGGATGCAAATGGGTGTTCACTGTGAAACACCGTATAGATGGCAGCGTGGATCGTTATAAGGTGAGACTTGTGGCACGTGGGTTCACTCAGACATATGGGGTGGACTATCAAGATACTTTCTCTCCAAATGCCAGACATTCTACTCTGTGTATTCTACTTTATGTTGCCGTGATACAAAATTGGCCCATTTATCAACATGATGTGAACAATGCCTTCCTCTATGGTGATTTACATGAGGAGGTATACATGCAGCAGCCTCCTGGGTTTGCTGCTGAGGGGGAGTGTCAAACAGTTTGCAGGCTACACAAGGCTAATTATGGCATTAAGCAGAGTCTACGAGCATGGTTCCAGGAGCTCTCGAGCTTGATAGAGCGATAAGGATTTTTGAGATCGACTGCCGACTACTCCTTGTTTGTGCAGAGAACCCAGTGAGGTACTATTGTCACTCTTGTTTATTTTGATGACATTATTGCTACAGGGGATGATGAGCAAGACATTCAGAGTGCCACGAACTTCCCAGGTCAGCAGTTTGTGACCGAGGACCTTGGACATTGACGTTACTTCCTTGGACTGGAGTTTGCCAGGAACCAACGAGGTATTGTGAAGACCCAGAGGAAGTACGTTACAGATCTTCTTCAAAGACTTACATGGCAGATTGCAGACCTACCACTACTCTTATTGACCCGAGCATGAAGCTCTATGATGATTGTTGAAATATTTCTACATTCCATGTATCTTTCATGTTATTTTATTTCCTTTTATCTATCCTATGTAATTTACCCATAGGCCTCTCCCTATATAAGAGAGCCTAGGGTTACGAGCAAGCTTGCAAAAGTCGGCCGACTAGCCGAGTCGGGGGGGAGGTGACCGACTCGACTAGGCCTAGTCGGCCTTTAGTCAGTCCACCCAACTAGTCGGCCGACTACTCGACCGACTTTTACAACAACCTTTTTTATTTTTTTAGTTTTTCACTTCTTTTAAAAGCAAACATATTCTATCATAGTTAATTTTATATTTAAAGTCAACTACTTCTTTTGTTTATTTATGATAGCATATAAAATGTACACACATATGTATATATATATAAGAATATATGTATAAAAAATGATTTATATATTTCAAATAATTTAAAAAATCAAAACCGACTAATGACCGACTAAATCCGATTAGTCGCCCGACTGCCGATTAATTCTTAGTAGGTGACCCCGCCGACCGAGTATCGACTACCGCTTTCTGCAACCTTTGTTACGAGCAATAAACATCTCTTCTTTTTCTTCCAACATGGTATCAGAGCGGCGGTTCTAGATCGGAGCTCTCGTACCCAAAACTCGAACCCCACCTCTTGGCCCCCTACCTCCGCGTGTCGTCGGCCCCTCCACTGCCCAAGCAGGCCGCACACCGCCCACGCGCGCAGACCACGTGTGTCCCCTCCGCGTGTGCCCCCACGCTGATCTGCGCACCACCATGCACATCGCCTAGCACAGTCGAGGGTTCACGTGCACCACCCGTGCGTGTTCCTGCGCTGCCTAGCGCCGCCTAACGCAGTCCAGCGCCACCCGTGTTGTGCCTCTACGCCCCGCCTAGCGTGGTCTGTTCTTTGTGCGCGGCTCCTCCGCGTATTGCGCCTTTACGCCCCGCCATCGTCCGCTTCATTCCATTGATGGATTTGGGCACGTAAGTCTACATAAGCACCCAAATCCACGTATATTTGTGTAGACCTTCATTCTTTAGTCTACAAAATCCTAGTCTTCTACATTCGACAAGATGGATGTACTTGCCACAAGCGCATTCAGAGGTCCAACACCTATAATCAAAATGGACGAGACAAATTATGAGCTCTGTGCTATGCAGTTCATGAGCCTTATGAAGTCAATTGGTAAGAAACACATTCTTACCGAGGAGGAACCGATGGAGAAGACTGGGGTAAACGTCTCGTGGGAGGCAGACGACACATATATCAAAGTTTAGCTTTCATGAACATTGACGATTGAGATCGTCAATGATGTGTTACATCAACCTACTACTAAGGCGATGTGGGATATCCTCGCAGCAACATATTCTCAAGCGAGGAACGAGACTAAGATCCTCCAACTTTAGCATGACATATTCACTATCAAGCAGAACGAGTGTCCTCTGCATTCATTGTATACATACTTGCATGGGATGTTTGAGAAGCTTCACGGTTTCATGCCTCTAACGACAACTCCAGAGCAGTAGAAGACATATAGGAATTCTACCATGGTAGGAGTATTCCTCGCAGCCCTTGACCTTGAATATGAAGTTGCTCGCTCTCATATTCTAGCAAATGCCACTATTCCTCCCATAGAGGAAGCTTTCCGCAGACTCAACATGATTACTATTCCTTCTACAGCCTCTTGTCAAACTTCCTCGACCATGGCAGACTCTCGAGGAAGAGGAAGTTATTCTAGCTTACGTGGGCATGGACCTCATGGTAGAGGAGGTCGTACTCGTCATCCCTGTACTTTTTGTCATCGTCCAGGTCATACCAAGAAGACATGTCATATTAAGCATGGGTTCCCGGCATCAGCCTGTGTTGCAGAGCAGATTGAGTTTCTTATTGCTTCTACTCTAGATCAGAGGTTTGATCACCTTGTTGCCAGACTGAGGGATATTATACCCCCCTTCCGCTTCAACATCCTCAGGAGATTACTCAGATGTGGCAACCTCAACGGTTGCCAGTACCTTTGCTAGAGCCAACACCCCAGTACTTATGACTTTACATCTTGTCACGGATCTGATAGTACATAGTGGATTATGGATTCCAGTACTACAAATCATCTATGTGGAGACAGACACAAACTTGCGTCATACAGACAGGTTACGCCAGGGAGAATAGGTGTGATAGCTGATGGGACTCACTCCCCGATTATAGGACACGTGGAGATCACTTTGACGCCTTCGATGTGTCTACAGAATGTGCTACATTCTCCGGATTTTTCTATGATTTTACTTTCTATTAGTCAGATTACAAAGGATTTGCACTGCCGAGTTATTTTTGACCCATAGTCTCTTGTTTTTCATGACATTCTTATGGGCAAAGTGATTGAGTGAGGCCATGAGCAGGGTGGTCTCTATCGCCTGGTTCGGACTCCATATGCAGGTCTTTCTTCTCATTCGTCTGGATCAATCTCTCTGTTCACTTGGCACCTCCGATTTGGTCATCTCCCTCTTCATAAGATGAGTCATATACTACAGCAGATTTCACCTAGCTCTTCCTTTCAGTGTGAAGCTTGTCAGTTGGGAAAGCATCATAGGTCTGCCTTTCCCAGTCGTCAGAGTCGGAGTAGTAGCTCCCTTTTTTATTTATTTCATGCTGACATCTGGGGTCCGGGTCGTGTACCTCATAACCAGGGACATATTTTATCTTGTAGCTGTGAACGATTTTTCACGATTGTCATGGGTGTTTCTTTTGAAAAATAAATCTGAAGTAGGGGATGTGATTAAAACATTTATTACTGAAGTGCAAAATGTTTTCTCTACATTTATGAAGCTTGTGTGAATAATGCATTGGAATTTTATACTCGTAACCTATCTCATTTCCTTTCATCCAGAGGGATTATCCATCAAACATCATGTTCTTACACCTCTAAGCAAAGTGGTGTTGTCGAAAGGAAATCGTCATCTTCTTGATGTCACTCGGACTCTTCTCATTCAGAGTCGTGCACCACATTCGTTTTGGGGTGATGCGATTCTCACTGCATGGCCTCAAATTTCAGCGAAATTCGGTCGAATCTCTGTCGAATATCGATATCCAATCAAAATCGAAATTCGACCGAAATGACCAAAATGACCGAAATATGGGGGGTCCTAGTACAAAAAATGACCGAAATGACCGAAATTCCGGTCGAAATTCCACCGAAATTATATTTTCGTCGATACCGAAATGGTGACCGAAACTGACATTTCGGGCCTTGAATTGCATGCTACTTGGTGATTCGTATGTTGTCATATGTCCCGGGTGAGAAAATTCCTTTCTCCATAAATTTTCCTGAGGAGTTATTCTCACTCACTTCTCATGTGTCGGATCTGTTGCTTTTGTTCACCAGTTGACTCCTGATCTTGACAAGCTCCCTCCTAGAGTAGTCATATGTGTTTTTATCAGATACTCCAAGACTCAGAAAGGATATAGGTGTTATGATCCTATGCGCAGAAAATACTATATCAGTGTTGATGTCACATTTTTTGAGTCTGTCATGTACTTCTCTCCTACAGGTGATAGGTTGGCTTCATCAAACGTGGATGATGAAGTCTACATGCCACCTCCACTCGTGCTTGTCGTCTCACCAACTCATCCACCACCATCACCATCTCTGCCACCTCCTGGAGATGTATCTATGCAGGAATCATTGCAGGAAATTAACACACAGATGGAGGATGTTCCTTCAGACCTGGATATTCTTATTGCAGTCCGAAAGCAGAAGAGATCTTGTGATTCCTACCCCCTGGCTTCTCAGGTCTCCTTTCATCGTCTCACAGGAGATTTTCAGAAATTTGCAGAGGCTCTATCTGTCGTGGAAATTCCATGGAATTACGAAGAAGCATTGAAAGATAATCGTTGGCGCTTGGCTATGAAAGAGGAGATGGTTGCGCTACCGTCACGTGGTATGTGGAGTCTAGTTTCTGCCCCAGTTGGCGTGTTCGTTGTGGGATGCAAATGGGTGTTCGTTGTGAAACACTATGCAGATGGCAGTGTGGATCGCTTTAAGGCGAGACTTGTGGTACGTGGGTTCACCTAGACATATGGGGTGGACTAACAGGATACTTTCTCCCCATTGGCCAGGCACTCTACTCTGTGTATTCTTCTCTCAGTTGTTGTGATACGAGATTGGCCCATGTTTCAGCTTGATGTCAAGAATGCCTTCCTTTACGATGATCTACAGAAGGAGGTCTACATGCAGCAACCACCGGGGTTTGCTACCGAGGGGCAGTGTCATAAGGTGTGCAGGTTACACAAGGCTATTTATGGCCTTAAGCATAGTCCAAGAGCATGGTTCTAGAAGTTGTCGGATTTGATCGAGCAACATGGGTTTGTGCGATTGACTGCCGATCACTCCTTGTTTGTGCAGAAGACACGGAGAGGTACTATTGTCATTCTTGTGTACGTTGATGACATTATTATTACAGGAGATGACAAGTAGGGCATTCAAAATGCCAAGGACATCCTAGTTCAGCACTTTGTGACCAAGGATCTTGGACATCTGCATTACTTCCTTGGGTTGGAGTTTGCAAGGAACCAATGAGGTCTTGTGATGACCCAAAGGAAGTATGTTGCAGATCTTCTTTCAGAGATAGACATGGTAGATTGCAAACCTGCCGCTACTCCCATTGATCCGACCATGAAGATATATGATGATGACAATGAGGAGGCTGACAAGAGGAGATACAAGGAGCTTGTTGGCAAGCTATTATATGTGACCATCACTAAGCCTGACATATCCTTTGCTGTGAGCAAAGTAAGTCAGTTTACGGAGCAACCAAGGCAGGCACATATGGATGCAGTCCATATGATTCTGAGATATCTAAAGACTTCATATGGTATGGGATTTCTTTTCAGCAACTACACATCTCTCTCAGTTACTGCATGTGCAGATGCAGATTATGCTGGATGTCCAAAAAATAGAAAGTCTACCTCGGGTTTTGCTGTGTTCATAGAGAGTTCATTGGTTTCATGGAAAAGCAAGAAGCAAACTGTGGTTGCCAGATCGAGTGTTGAGTCAGAATACAAAGCTTTGGCACAAGCTACCACGGAGATGACGTGGGTCAGATCCATTCTTACTGACCTAACTATAGAGGTGCCACTTCCCATGCATCTCCAATGTGATAATCAAGCTGCTCTTTTTATTGCCAACAACCCAACGTTCCATGAGAACCAAACATATTGAGGTAGACTGCCACCATACTAGACATAAGATTCAGAAGGACCTTATTTCTACTTCTCATGTTAGTTCAGGAGAGCAAACATCATATATCTTTACCAAAGTATTACTCAGAGGGCCATTTCAGAAATGTTCGTCCAAGCTGAGCATGATTGACATCTATGCTCCATCTTGAGGGGGAGTGTTGATATATTTCTACATTCCATGTATCTTTCATGTTATTTTATTTCCTTTTATCTATCCTATGTAATTTACCCATAGGCCTCTCCCGATATAAGAGAGCCTAGGGTTAGGAGTAATGAGCATCTCTTCTTTTCTTCCAATAATGATGATACTAAGGAGGTCGACAAGAGGAGGTACAAAGAGCTAGTTGGCAAGTTATTATGTGACTATTACTAGGCCCGACATATCCTTTATCATGAGCAAAGTGAGTCAGTTTATGAAGCAGCCTAGACAAGCACATATAGATGCATTCTATATGATTCTGAGATACCAGAAGATTTCACCTGGTATGGGACTTCTTTTCAGCAGAGGTACATCTCTTTTAGTTACAGCATGTGCAGATGCAGATTATGCTGGGTGTCAAAAGATAGAAAGTCTACATCAGGCTTTGTTGTGTTCATAGGGAATTTCCTGATTTCATGGAAGAGTAAGAAGCAGAGTGTGGTTACTAGATCAAGTGCTAAGTCAGAATACAAGGCGATGATGCAGGCTAGCACAAAGATAATGTGGGTCAGATCTGTTCTTACTGACCTAACTATAGAGGTGCCTCTTCCCATGCACCTCCAATGAGACAATCATGTTGCTCTTTTCATTGCCAACAACCCAGCTTTTCATGAGAGGACAAGCATATAGAGTTGGACTGTTACTACACTTGTGACATGATACACAAGGGTCTTATCGCTACTACGCATGTTATCTCTAGAGACCAGACAACATATGTACTTACAAAGCCCCTAGCCAGAGGACCCTATCAGAGATGTTGTTCTAATCTCAGTCTGATCGATATCTATGCTCCAACTTTTAGGGGGGGGTGTTGAGATATTAGTTATCTTTATTATTGTTCTTTTTTCTCCGTTTCCATTTCTTTTGTCTTTTCTTGTAATTTGCCCAATAGGTTCTTCTCCTATATAAGAGAACCCTAAGGCTTCTCATTAATACAATCAATTCTTTTCCCTCAACAGTACTTAAGGTGGAAAAAAGCTTTATTGTGATTAGAGACGGGCATGGTGACCATCCTACTCCATGGGCAAAGGAACTCTCTAGGTAGATTTTTCATAATAAACTTTTAAATTTCAAGAGGGATTGGGCTCCTTAAATAGCCCCACCATCATACTGAAGTCCCATTAAGCAATTTGTGACAAACATGGGAGTAAACAAATCTCCTACTCGAGAAGATGGCAGAGCGAGCGACGAGAGAAGTGCGGGCGTCGAAAGGTGGTGAAGCAAGCGCGCATGGCAGCGGGTCGAGGGATGGAGATGTGCGGTGGATAAAGGTTTCTCGAGACAAGGGAAAGGTCCTGGACTCAGATGAGAGCATATCTCGCGGTTTCGCTTCCGATGGTGCATACGGAAAGAAAGAAGTGGGCGAGTGGGTGGCGGTTTCTCATAGGAAGCTTGGCCCGAAATGCTTTCGATGCGGTGACAGGGGGCATATGGCCTCCTTCTGCCACCTTCCTCCTAGGTGCTTCGCTTGTGGAAGGGTTGGTCATCGCCAGGCAACGTGCTACTCGCGCGGCAAAGTGAAGGCCTCTGAGCCTATCCCACGTCAAGGCCACCCCCCTGTCGGTCTCTGGGGTGGAAGCTTGTCTGCTGCCAACCAAGGTGGATCATCCTATGCGGACGTGGTAAAGTTAGGTGCTCGGGGGGGGGGGGGGGGGGACATGCGACCGACCGTGCAACCTCCTCCGCCGAGGGCGGGGGGCGGTTACTGCGAAGCCAATGCTCAAAATGAGTACTCGGCCGACTTCACCGAATTTGCATGCAGCCATCGGCTACGCATCGAAGGGGATTATCGAGTTGAAGGTCATCGCTTCGCATCTCTTAGGGTTCTTTGGTGCTCAATTTCTAGGGGACGTAGAGCTGTTGGGTGATCGAAGATGCTGCATTCGAGGCTTAACCGGAGCCCAGAGGGAGCGTCTGATACGCAATAGGGACATAGGCGATGTTAGCTGGAGATGCCTGCGTTTCGCTGATGGGTCCTGCGAGAAGTTGGAGGTATGCATGGCTAGGGTGAAGGGGGTTCCCTTCCTGTCAAGGTCCGTCGAGTGTTTGCGGAAGGCCTTGCGGCAGTGGGGAGTTGTACGTGAAGTGATCGATGATGGCCTTCGACCGGGAACCGTGGTTGACGTTACGACCATCCTGATAAAGTGCTCCAAAAGCTTCCTCGATAACATTAGCGACAGGAGCTCCTTTGTGGAGATGAAAGTTGGTGGGTTCTCCTTTCCGATTGAGATGACGGTCGACGTTCCTCCGCCACTGCCTCCACCGGAGGCTACGGGGCCGTCGGCAGACGAAGGGGCGTGGGACGCCTCGAACGTGGTGACGGCAGTTGGTTTCCCAAGGATTGCCTTGATCGAAGGGACGAGGCATAATATTGCCACGCGACGGTTCGTGAGCTCCCCAAAAAGATTACTCCTGCCTCCAACATCATTCTTTTTGCATGGTGACGTGGAGGACCCCTTGGTGGACCCGCCCTTTCAACCGGCTTTGGAGGCGCTGAAAAAAATCCCGTTTGGGCCGACTTTCGGTTCCAGAACGGGTGAGGAGCTTAATCCGGTGTCGACCTCTTACTTGGATAACTGGATCTTCCCGGATTCGGGTCGAGGAAGGGCGATCCAGATGTCCACTTCTGTGATACAAACACAAACCTTTTCAGGGCAGACACCTCAGTATGTCCATTCGGGTGACTTCCCTTTTACTTGGGCGGGGGTGCCCCATGTTGCCACTGCTACGACTTTTCTATATTTATTTTCGGAGGAGAGGCCTCGACAGAGGTCCATCGTCGTCGCAGCGGCAACACCGACCGAGCCCGCTATGGAGGATACATCTCTCGATGAGGGAATCTCCGCCCGAGTCCAGGAGGGAGAGACCAGCGTACGAAGGAGCGCAAAGCAGTATAGAAGAAGGAATAGAGCCAGGTCGGCCAAGTCCTCATTGCAGACGTGTTCTACATTCAAACTTCTGGTGGCGGAGGCCGCCAACGTGGTGCAAACTAAGGGGAACGACGAAGGATCCAAATGAAGATTTTGCCCTGAAATGTGCGAGGGCTGGGGGGTCCAGACAAAAGGAAAATGGTAGGTGCGAGATTCATTGAGTGGGGTTGCGACATCATCCTTCTCCAGAAAACGAAACTTCTTACCTTGTCGGAGCAAGATTGGAAGGGATTCGGGGCTGGTGAGGTGGATCAATTCAGGTCCTTGGAGGGCACGGGGTCCTCCGGTGGGTTGATCGTGGCTTGGCGTTCCTCGACGTAGTCCTTCACCTCCATGTCTCTCGGGAGGCACCTCTTGACGGTGATTCTGGACAGCACGAGGTCCTCTCTTCAGTTTGTGGTTTCCTGCGCCTATGGCCCGCGTGATGCTCGGTTACGTATGGAACTTTGGGAGGATTTGCTTGAGGTTGCTCAGTTCGTCGGTGCGACCCCCTAGGTGGTGGGGGGGATTTTAATGTTACGTTGCTTTCCTCGGATAGGCCCGGTGGTAGGGGTGGGCAGGACCCCGGCTCTACTTCCTTTGCGGACACCATTGACTTGCTTGACCTCGAGGTTCTGGACGCCACGGGCATTGGATATACTAGGAGAAACTCTAGGGCTCGCTCGCGGCTTGACCGCTTCCTCGCCTCGGAGGAGGCTGGGGAGAAGTTTCCATTGGCTTCCGTGGAGGCCAAACCTCGGGTTTGCTCTGACCACAACCCTATTGTGTGGTGTTCGGGTGATTCCCCTGTACAGCATGGACTTTTCAGATATGAAAAATGTTGGCTTTTGGAGTCCAACTTCCGGGCGGTCGTGACTTCGCATTGGACGGAGACTGTGGTATCTGGTTCCGCTGCGCAGAAATTCCATGGAAAACTTTGCTCGTTGAGAGTGCGGCTTGCGGCTTTTAAGAGGGACTCGAGAGTGGCCAGGGCGGCGGTTAGAACGGAAGCGGAAGAAATCATTAACAAGCTTGACGCGCTGGAGGATAGTAGGTTGCTCTTGGCGGATGAGAACGCGGCTCGCGCGGAGGCCCAAAGAAAACTTCTCCTCGAGGAAAAGAAACGCATTGCGAAGTGGAGGCAAAGATCAAGGATTAGATGGGTACGGGAAGAGGATGCCAATACATCTTTCTTCCACCGATGTGCTAATGGGAGGCGTAGATCTAATGCCCTACGTTCAATCTCTATCGAAGGGAGCTGCGTGGAAGGAAATAGAGAGATGGGTCTTGCCATTTCGAAGTACTTCAGGGACGTTACCTCGGCAACAATTCCTAGGAGATGGAGGTGGTTGGGTCGGGGGACCAGGACGGTGGCGAGGGACTCTTGGGAGAGCCTGACCCGTGATGTTGGTTTGGAGGAGCTGAGGGACGCGGTATGGGATCTGAACTACGACGCATCGCCTGGCCCAGATGGGTTCCCGATCTCCTTATACAAGGACTTTTGGGACGTCATTGGATTGGAGGTGCTGGAGGTGGTGATGGAATTCTGTAGGGGTAACGTGAGCTTCGATAGAATCAACCGGACGCACCTTGTCCTTCTTCCGAAGTCGTCGGCGGCCGCTTCGATCGGTGACTTTCGGCCTATCGCCGTCTCGAATGCTCTATATATGATCACGGCGAAGGTTCTGGTGCGTCGGCTCAATGTTATCCTTGGGAGCCTTATCTCTCCGACTCAATCGACGTTCGTTCCCGGTCGTCAGATCTCGGACTACGTCTCGCTCGCCTCGGAGATTATTGCGAGTTGGCGGAGGGAGGGTACGAGCGGTATGCTTCGGAAGGTGGACTTCTCGAAAGCCTATGATACTCTTGATTGGAGATTTCTGTGGAGCGTGCTGAGGAGGAAGGGCTTCCCCGACATATGGATTACTTGGATGCGACACTGCATCACCACGACGTCATTTTCGATCTTGGTCAACGGGCGGCCGGAGGGGGGTTGGATTCAGCCACGCAGGGGGGTGCGGCAAGGATGCCCTCTTGCGCCAATGTTATTCATTCTCACGGCCGATGTGCTTTCTGACATGGCGGATGGCATTGTTACTCGCGGCTTGACTAGAGGCTTCTCGAAGGACGGGCTGGAGGTTCCGATCACCCAGTACGCTGATGATACTCTGTTCTTCATCGAAGGGGGCATCGACGAGGCTAGCGGCATGGCGATGACTCTAGAGATATTCACTGAGATTTCGGGCCTGACCAAGAATAACATGAAATCGGTTTTCATTCCTTTTGGGCAGGCGGAACTTGTGGCTGAGAATCTGGAGTCGGTGCTGGGTTCGGGGAGATCCTCGCTTCCTCTTGAGTACCTGGGCACGCCTTTGTCGCTAGGGCGGACTCGGATCCACGATTGGTTGAGGGTGATGGAGAAGGTTGAAGCCAAATTATCGGGTTGGAAAGTTGCGGTGCTCTCAAAGGGGGGCAGATTGGTGCTTTTGAAATCCGTCCTGTCCTCCATACCCATATTTCTTCTCTCCAACCGTAAGATGCCAAAGGGGTTGCGGGTGCGACTGGAGAAGCGAATGCGCTCATTCTTGTGGGGCAATGGTGCGGGGGGAACTAGGGGGATTCATTTGGTAAGTTGGAAGGAGGTCTTACACCGGAAGATCGACGGGGGCCTGGGCGTGAAATCACTTGAACAAATGAATGAGGCCCTTTTGCTAAAGTGGGCTAGCAGGATTTGGGATCCGGGGGATGACCTTGCCTGCGCTGTGATCTGTAAGATTTACGCCGTCAGGGGCGCTCTTCCATCGCTGTCCACTGGCCCCAACGCCCCGACTCCATTTTGGCGCAGCGTGGTGAAGGCCTTTGTGAGCAACATCGCCCTCTTTAGACCTGTCCTTGGGCGGGGAGACTCCTTCTCATTTTGGATTGATGATTGGTCGGGGGGTGGGGCTTTATGCTCTCAATTTCCCCGGTTGTTTGCGCTTGCAGGGGACAAGGCTTGCTCGGTTGCGGCTTGCTAGGACGATGGGCTCTGGTGCCCTACCTTTGCTGGCTCCCTTTCTGACCAGAGGTTCGACGATTTCTTGGCGTTGCTGGAGTCCTTACGAGAGGTGGGACCGCCTGGTGGGAGTAGGGATCACTGAAGTTGGAAAGAGGGTTCCTTCTCGGTCAGGGGGGCCTATGGCGCCATTTCGAGACTCCCCCCCCCCGGCTAGCTCTGACTTACTTTTCAGAGATTGTTCTCTGATCTGGGCTCTAAGGCTCCCGGAGCGAATTGCCTTTTTCCTTTGGTTGCTCAGGCGAAAGAGGCTAATGACGAGGGATAGGTGTGTCAGACTTCTTGGGTTCATTCTGACAGGTGCTTAATCTGTAATGCGACGATCGAATCGGTGGACCATCTTTTTTTCTCATGCTCCTTGGTATCGCAATTGTGGCAAGAGATGGGCCCGGGTTGGTGTAGCAGCGGTGACTTCCAATCTTTTTGGGAATCGTCCCACGCAAACTCGCACAGGCCACGGAGGGAGCGGATATACCCCATGGCCATTCTCTGGGCGGTTTGGAGGGGAAGAAATGACCTTCTGTTTTCGGGTCAACGTTTTTACAAAGAAAATGTGTGTGTGTTAGCTAATCGCATGCTTGACGAGTGGAGTATGTAATGGGTAGGGCATTGTTGTTTTGGTTCGTTAACTCTGTGTTCACCTTTTGCCTTAATTAATAAAACTTGGGGCGGACACCACTGAGTGTTTCCCCTACCTTTTAAACTTCAAAAAAAAACATGGGAGTAGAGTAAATAAATATTGCAATTGTCTAAAGACATGCTTCAGCACTCCTCAAGCTGAAGCTGGAAAAGTTGTTGCTTATTACAAAAGAAAATACTCAAAATATCTTCACTCTATACATTTTCTAAGGAGTTGCGAGGAGACATGCTTGTTGGGAGGAGATCCACACAGATAAATAGTATTGGAAATAGATTCATTTATGTAGTGGATTAGGGATGTCAGGAAAGCTCGAGCTCGATGAGCTCAACTCAGGCTCAGCTCGTTAAGGGCTCGCGAGCCGGACTCAAAACCTTAATGAACCTGAGCCTGAGCCTGAGTTGGGTTTTATGGCTCGTTAGTTTAGCATCGTTCAACTCGGAAACTCGACTCGATAACGTGTTTCCCTCTTAATAAAAAATTGAAAACATATATACTGAAACTTCCACATTGAGTTTGATATAAAATAGAGATTAACATTTTGGTTGCTCAAAAAGCTACAGAAAAGAATATAAAAAATCAAAATTACAAATGTCATTTGCATAATTTAATGTATATGTAACAATGATTCGTTAAGAGGTTCATGAGCCTGCTAATTTTGAGGCTCGTGAGCCAGCTCAAAAATTCATCACTCGATAAGAGGCTCGTGAGCCAGCTCATTTTGAGGCTCATGAGCCAGCTCAGAAACTCGTGGCTCGATAAAAGGCTCGTGAGTTAGCTCGAACTCAACGAGTTCGAGTTCGAGTTTGAGTTGGTGATTCAGGGCTCGACCCTTATCGATCCTAAGTTCGAGCCTTAGGTTTCATATCGAGTTCAAGTCCGAGTTTAGGGCAACTCAGCTCGTTGAACTCGATAGACACCCCTATAGTGGATGCTCGGTTAAGACGACCAATTGAAATTTAAACATTTTCGAAGGAGTTGTGAGGAGACATGCTTGTTGGGAGGAGATCGACACAGATAAATAGTAGTGGAAATAGATTCATTCATGTAGTGGATGCTTCGTTAAGACGACAAATTGGAAAGATGGTGATTTCTCAGTGAGACAGGCTTATAAAGCGTTGGACAAACGGGTTGATCCGTCTTAGGAGTTGATTAGAGATTGCATATTTCTTTGGGATTTGAAAATTTCCTCTCGTATCTGTATTATCCTATGGTTCTCGCAATATGGAAGATTGCTTACCAGGGATTAGATGATGGAGACTTTGTGCAGGTAGTGACACCAATTGTGTATTATGCGGTGGGTAGGTGGAATCAGTGGACCACTTTTTCTTCTCTTCTTGTTGGAGTATTTGGTTGTGCGCCTCTTTTGTTGTAAATAGGTAAATGGATACCTCCAGGATCCATTTACCCCGTCCATGTGTTTAGTCCCACATCTACCAATGGTGGGACTTGGAGGCTCTGTAGAAGCTATATAAGGAGTCCCAGACCTCATGTATCCATTGAGAAAAGCAATGAAGCATATGGCCCTTTGATGCCTTCTCCCGTGGTTTCATCCTGCTCCTTAGGGAGTAGGGTTCCACGTAAAAACTTGTTCTTCCATGTTTCATATTTCTTTATTTATGCTATGTTTATCATCCCGCTTCCGCATTCCTATTTTCTAACATGGTATCAGAGCGGGTCGATTCTCGAGGAGTTTATATTTTTTATTGAAGTTCGATTATCAGATACATTATTAATTGTTCTTGAAGATCGTTATTCTGTTCAAGATGCAATTTCTAGGGTTCTTTGAAACCCTAATTTCTGCATAGTTTAGAGACCCATCGCACTGTCATTCTCCTTGGGAGCCCTTCTCTCCCAAGCTTCCAGGAAGCACCTCCCTTTGTCGCCAATCTCCAGTAGTCGACCTCCTATTTCAGATCAGCAAACACCCAACGGCGCCATCGAATATCTCCAGTTTCTCCTCCCACGAGTTGGGAGGATACCATGGCTTCTGCAAATAGGAATTGCGCTCGATGCTCCAGGAGCTCCTCTTCAAGCCGCTTATCCTGGGCGGCATCAACACGGCTCCGATGGTGTAACAGATGCGCAACAAAGGCGTAATGGAGCCCCTCGAGCGGCGATAACTTCAGAAGATGGCAATGGCATCCCCTGTCGCGTAGAGCTTTGCATGACTCCATGCTGGGCTGATAGATTCCAGGCGATGTGCAGCTGCTCTCGCGCAGGCGGCACGAGATTCCATGCAATGGCTTCTTGCAGAAAGGGGCACCCTCCATCCATGCAAGCTCCTATCAGGTGGCGCAGAACTTTCGACCCTCCAGGCCACCTCCATCGTAGGTAGCATGCGAAGCATCCCCATGCGACGTGCAAGCTCCTCGCGCCTTCCATCCAGACGATGCCTCCCCCTCAGCATCGTGCGGCCTCGTCCAGTCGAGTGGTGACCTCCTTCGAAGCGGCTCCGGACGGTACTCCTCGTTGCGCCTCTCCTCCTTGCCGCATCACCCAGGTGACGCCTGTCTCCCACGAGTGCAGCAGACCCCGACAGGGTGGACGACGCCCTTTCGTAAGAGGGTTTCCATCGATGAGAACCCTAAATAAGGCCAAATGGTTAAAAAAAGGTTTTTTGTATGCTGCAGATTACAGGCTCAAATGGGGTGTTTTTGTTAAAAAAAAGGATGGTGGGTAGCACAGTGTTTTGAGCCCAAAAAAACAGGTTGTGAGAGAAGAAAAATGAGAGTTGTTGCATTTTAAAAAAAAGGAATGTTTAGAAAATGTCGAGGTTCAAGTTAAAAAACAAAACAAACAAAGAGAGGAAAAGATGAGAGAGTTGGGCTTAAGTGGGCTGATGGAATGTTTTTAAAAAAATGCATGTTTTTAAAAGGCGCGTACAAATAAAAAACCGTACACATATTTACAAAAACAAATTTAAAACTGTGAGAAGAAAAAGCCATACAAAAAAAGATAAATGAAATGACTTAAAAAAATGTTTCAAAAAAATGATTTGAAAAGCCGATAAAAAAATATGAGAATGGCTTATGTTAAAAAAAAGATTTTGATTGAGAGAAGCCAAAAAATTTGAGACAATTGTGATTTTCCCCCTATTTATCTTGTCTTCTCCCAACTTTGTCGATGTTATTATTTTTTGATAAGTATGGGAGAAAGGGGGAGTATTGTGTAGAGTCACAGGTCTTCTTCATATTCAGATTCTCCAGACCAGTCGGATTGTTCAAACTCTACGATGATCAAAGATTCAGACTCGACGTCAGAGTGGTTTCGAATCTTCAGTTTCAGACACACACATGTATGCGGTCTTTTCAGATGAGCATGTGTTTGCCATCATTATCGTGGTCCCCGTCATTCTTGTTTCGGCCAGAGTTTTCATGTGAGCCATAGGGACTCCAGTGTAGAGGACCATTCCCTATGCCATGTGGGCAAGGGTTTTAATGTGGTATCATAGGGATTCCATAGTAGAGTACCATTCTCTGTGCCAGATGGGAGAGACCCAGTTCTCCGACGAGGAGACGTTTCAGACTCCATTCTCCAGCAACCATAGACTCCGACGAGGATTGCACTACACGTCTCTTTTCAGTTCAGCCCTTTTTAGAGATGGAGCAGTTGTTCACATGTGGTGGGCCAGAGTTCTCCAGGTAGAGACTCATGTTCAGTTGCAGTGACTCTGACAAGCACGGTACAGAGCACATGCTCTCCGACGAGGAGATTCAGTTTGACTGGCACTCCATCCCGTTCATCCTCCTCTCCTGCACAGCATGAGAAGCAACGTCCTCGACAGCTGCCGACCAAGTTGATATTGTATGTAGTATCATGTAGCGTGAGTTGAGTTTCTTTTTGTTTGTCCAAGCTAAGAATTGCATGCTCTAGATTGAGGAGGAGTGTTGGAGTATTTGGTTGTGCACTTCTTATGTTGTAGATGGGTAAATGGATACCTCCAGGATCCAAGGTTCAGAAAGTCGGTATGCGGTATTCGTTCGGTCAGGCGGTTTGAAGCGAGTAAGCGGACAGGCGGAAGTATATGCGGATTATGCGGTTTCTATTATTTAAATAAAAAAATAATTAAAATTTAATAATAAATTCAAATACTAGATATTTATATTCCTAAAAACATAACATGTAAATAATGTGAAGTGAAGATTTTTTTGTACGATGTGATTTCAACCAAAGGTCCAAAAAATCTGCATACTCCTATTGTTATTCATCTCTACTTCCTTGTTATTTATCGTCTTTGTACCTTGTATATGATAATTAAGAACCACCAGCATATCTCAAAAAATCTACACTACTCTCTTGTTGATTATTCTCACAGAAACCACTAACATATCAGTATTTTTTAGTCAAAAGTCGCATATCAGTATATCATCACATATCTTGTTGATTATTCTCAAGAAAAGAAAACTATAACCCATTAAAAAATAGATTTGATAACTATAATACGAGAGGCATTGGGTTTTTACTTTGGGGTTTTAAGGGAAATAAAGCTATCATTTTTTTCGGGAGGGGGGTTCCAATACAAAGGCGGTCGCATATGCGGAATACCCGGGCCACATATACCCTTTGAGCGCATATTGATCGCATGTTGAAACTCGGTGCGTTAGGGGGCCCGAGTATGCATATGCGGCCGCCTGGACGGCCTTTCTGAACACTACTAGGATACATTTAACCCATCCATGTGTTTAGTCCCACATCTACCAGTGGTGGGACTTGGAGGCTCTGTGGAGGCTTTATAAGGAGCCCCAGACCTCATGTATCCATTGAGAAAAAGCAATGATGCATATGGCCCTTTGAGGCATTCTCCGTGGTTTCACCCCGCTCCTTAGGGAGTAAGGTTCCACGTAAAAATCTTATTCTTCCATGTTTCATATTTCTTTATTTATGCTTTGTTTATCATTCCGCTTCCGTAATCCTGTTTTCTAACACTTGCGAAAGAGCAAGAGATACATGGTTAGAGATGAGCATTGATTGGTTGAAATCTAGACTATCTAGTAGCCAAGCCAACTTCTGGGAGTCGCTTTCCAACTCTCGTTTCCATCTTAACTTGAGGTTGTGTTACCAATTGCAGTGATCTGGGGACTCTGGCTAGCACTTAATGGAGTGATTTTTCTACGTTGAGAATGTAATCCATCATGCTAAGACTCTCCTCGAGTCTTGATTTTTGTAAGATTTATTTAAATTTCTTAACTAATCCATTTTGGGGCGGACACCTATGTGTGTCACCTCCTTTTTTTGTCGAAAAAACATACTAAATTGTATGCATATAATCTAACCTGACGAGCAATCTCGACAATCAAGTGGCACTCTTGGGGAGAATCCAGAACTTGATTCGAATTATTGACCACTGCAGAGCAAGTTGACAAATCCAACATTTTCCTCTACTGATTTTTTTTCGTTGTTCTCGATGGAGGTTTCCTCAACAGTGCCTAAAGAACGTTTCAGACGCTTCCTCTGAAAAGTGAATTTTACAATTTGATCTCCTATCATGCTGCCTGGTGTTTCATTTGTTCCACAAGTCCTAAGGATGGAGCTCCCAGGAGAACAATGTGCTTTCTCAATAGCCGGTTTGCAATCAGAATCATGTGGAACTTCCACTGACTTGTTGTTACTTTGAGCATTACCTTCTACAAGTGCGAAAGCACATTCAACTTTCTTGTGATTGTTTCCACACTTAACTAATTGAGACGAATGAGTGTACATCTCTTTCTGTGAAGTCTCTGGGCAAGAAACCTTCAAAGATTCTAAATCATAATTGACAAAGTCACTACGTGTAGCATATTTACTTCTACAATTTCTTGAAGAAAGCCGCCTAGAGAATCTAACAGGTTTTCCATTCTCACATTTGATGCTCTTACCAGCCACTTCATCGGACCCATCTGGCATCTTAAAACAAGTCACAGCATCATGCTTGACTAAATATAAGTTCTGATTCAGGTTTTTTGTGCAAGCATCTGAGGGAAACTCTGAAGATTTCTCCACTTTTACAGAGGTTGAAGAATTTTGTTCGGATGCTCGAATTCGTTGTGTGCAGCCAATTCTAAGAAAATCAGTTTCTTTACCAATCATTACGGATGCTATCTCAGGGTTGCCATGACAATTTTGCTCCAGAATCAAATGTCGCAAGCTATCAGCAGGCTGTGATCGAGCCTCGGACATGGCATCATAGCCAACATCGGATCCCGAAGAGGAGGGCAGTGAGTTGGGTATTATCATCCCATTATCATCAGATGGAGCTCCGTAGGGGTTAACAGTTTCCACAAAATGTTTGCCTGATTTCTCTGCTAGTTGCTCTTTAATATTCTGTACTTCTTCATTCCGCCTTTCTAACTCCGTTTTATGACATTTAATAGTTTTTTCAGAGGATATTGGCACCGGCATTACCATTTCATTTTCACTACAAGGAGCTTTAAAATGATCAAGATTAGCTTCTACAGAATGTCTATGTGATTCTCCCACTGATTTCTCTTTAATTTTCTGCAGCTCTTCATTGCGTTTGTCCAACTCCATCTTCAGGCTTTTAATTGTATTCTCATATTCACGAAGCTGCAACTCTAGATCTTGGATTCTTCTTATTTGAGACAATGACATTGTCTCTGCTTCACTAACCTGCAAGGGAACATAAAGACGATATCAGATTCTCATCCTGAAACAACCAGATCAATATGGACTCACATGAAAAACAGCATAAAACAGGATAAGAGAATCATTTAAAGAAAACTAAAATAGTCCCAGTAAATTAACGTAAATTTACCTGGAAAGCAATTGAAAACCAGCAAGGACATCAATGAGAAGGATTTTTATCTTTGAAGATTAATGATTGTAGTACTCAGGAGTTCAGAAGCCCTCAGACTCTTATAATGCTAACAGTATCCACTCTGGATAATGCCGATTTTGAGACTAAAATAATTTCTTAAACAGATTATGTTTACTTGATCTGTACACATACTAACCAACAGGCCGTTAAAATCTCTTCCAAATAAATGACCATTTAAAGCATTTCGCCTCAATGTCTGCAAATAAAACCAAGAGTACAAACAAGAGTACAAACCAAGAGTAGCATGGCAAAAATGTATGGAAGCGTAGACATGTGCACAGGCACAAACAGCCAAGATAACTAGATGCTCTATCTCAACAAGATGACATGATGCAAGGAATATTATAACACTAATTTGTACGAGAAAATACCCATCAGATGCCACTTTTTATAGGAATAATATGTTTTTTTAGGCTCTATAGGAATAATATGTGCCGTGGATTAGATATTGGTCTAACTACAGTAAATTCTCACAGACCACCATCAAGCACAGAGGCAGAACCAAAAGGATGGCAATAATCCAAAGCAGCATAACAAAACCCAAGAAAGGATGTTTATACAATCATGGAAGGGGAAATTCAAAGGATGGATATCACTTTTATAGACATTATTATCGCCCTCTCCTTAAACCGATACCATTCATAGGAGAATGTTAGTACTAAAATATAAATTCATATTTTAAGCCTTGTTGTACATCTATATACCTATTTTAAAGCTGGGTTTTACCCCAGCTTTGTGCCACGTGGAACACTTCTACGTCGACCTCTCCCAATCTCCCACTATCGTTCGTTCCCTCTATTCCTCTTCTATGTCTGTGTCCTGTTCTCTCTCCACGCGCTTTGTGTAATCCTTCCATTTGCCTTTTCCTGAAAACCGCCTTTTCCTGCAAACCACACTGCACAAAATACCTTCTCTCTGCTACTTCAACCTTTCTCCTTCCTGAGACCATACACTCTCTCTCCCTCTACCAAGAAACATCCTCGCCGTAACCCCCCTCTCCTCCGTCGCCACCTCAGATTCCATTCCTTAACACGTGGTTGTGTCCGTACATCTCTATTCTTTCGGGTTGACAAGCTTCCTGGAAGCCCGATACCGCCTTCTCTTCTCTCCCTCTTTACCCTTCTCTTCTCTAACCTCTTTAATACCCCTTCTCCCACCTCTACTGTCCCAGGAAATACCACCAGCAACGATGAAGCTCCCTTCTTCTCTTTTTCCTCTCCCTCGGAAAGCAACGACAACAGCAACAAGAATAGATTTTACTTCCCTTTCTCTCCTTCCTTCTCCTCTCCACTTTCTTCTTATTCATCTCCCTTCGCTTCCAAGCAACCCAACATCGATGTTGGTGACTGCCAACCGCCGGTCTCGATCTCGAGAAGCTCCTCCTTTATGCGGGCAGAGTGCTAAAGCTTGGCGACGTCGACGAGGAGGATATCTGAATCGAGGCAGAGGATGGATGGATGCAATGGTCGAAGTAGTTGCGGGCGTTGTTGAGGGGCTGTTGGACGGCATAGCCAACGGAGGAGGAGACCAGGCCGTGAACAAGGTCGGGCTGGAAGAGGTGGTGACCAAAAAGCATTTCGTCGCCAATCTAAGTTCTGAATGGAGGAGGCGCGTAATAGTATCCGACAGTAACCTGATTTGTTCTATAAGTCCACGCATTAGGATCTGAGAGCATCTCGACACCATCTCTGCTCTCTAATTTTCCAAGAACAACACAACTGAGGAAGAAAAATAATACAAGGAGAAGCAAAAAGACCTCGGATCTTGGTCCCAGCCTTCGATTGAAGAATAGATCAATCAGTCCACTCACACGAGAATAGCTTACAACACACTTCCGATTTATTGAGTTGTAGCATAATAGCTTCAAAGCCTAGAGTTTTAGTACTGTTGATTCACCAAAGCCCAATTGAGGCAGACCGTTCTTGAGGTGTCATTCTAATCAGTTCGCGTGCTATGCAGGAGGTCACGCGCATGAGGTTGGTAAACTACGTTTCTTTTTTATGTATAGGTTGTGACATAAAGGAATTCTTTACTCGACACAAAATGAAAGATAAAATGTCTATTTACAAGCATGAATGTATTTGCAATAGAAAGTAACCTCCGTATCATAGTCCAATTTGAATCAATAACGAATCTTATCGAAATCAAATTCTAACAATGTTTATAAAGCTTTACCTGGTAATAGTATATGTCAGGTGCTTAATTCATTTTTTTATTCTATAGTTCGATTGTCTGATGAAGAAACCAAAAAACTATCTGCTGGCTCTAAAATGGCTTCTTCATGTTTTCCATAGTAAATAATAAGCTAAACAAAATGGGCTAATTATGTGTTGAAATCGGAATTCGGCAGGCCTAATGATACTGAAGTTCAAATTCCAAACATTACGATGAAAGGACGCGAGGAGTTCAATCTAACCCGACTTGATTTACCTTACCAACGTAAGTAGGAGATGATAAAATGAGCAGTACTTATTTCATGACTGTATCTGCCATCTTAGTTATCGAGTACTTTATTATAATATCCAAATTCCTTATAAAAGGATAGGATCACAAATTCTTGCACATATGTTCGGAGGTGGTGTAATTTAGGATCACAATTGTACTTGAATTAGCAAAAAAAAATATCTGACTTGGATTTTTAATAATTTAATTACTCAAATCAAGGAATTATTATGTATTTAGGAATTTTTATACCCATAATCCTGTATAATTTTAATATTACGTTCATAAGTTCATAACCTTCCATAACTGTGAGTTACATCAACATCTTTGAATAATACTCAACTCTTACATGACATAACTTTGTGTCAACTCTTATTCATTTTTTCTCATGTTAACTTTAACAAAATCCATTAAGTATTTACATATTCTACCCTTTAAATTTACATTATTTGCATATAAAGCCAATCCTCCTTCCTCTTCCCCTCTCTATTCATTCAATATTACCTTTGTAACTATCACATACGATGTATTTGTAGCAATAGATTCACAATAGCATGAATTATGTATTGGTGTTACCCAAAGCCAAGACATTTACGAAAATGTGCACCAAAACCATCTTCCCTATCCAAATCTTCGTGTTGCCTGAGCTAAACACCCAATACTCCCTGGCCGAGCAGCCCATGCTCGGTGTCTTTAGTTGTTGATTTACAATATTAAAATGTTTATGGAATCCTTTAGTATGTGTTCAAAAGATGCGGTAATGGTTATATATGGGATCGTGAGATTGTAATGTTTATGGATCAGTCGTGGGTTTCGGATCTTTTGCTGTAATGAGAGTTGTATTAGAGGTGTTGTAATTATTATTATTATTACAATGTTCGATTCGAAAATACAACCTTATTAATTGAATTTTAGTTTAATGCTCTGCATATCCTCCAAATTAACACTTTTATACATTTCCTTTAAGTATTTGTACACAGTAAAAGGCTAATAGTGTAGCACTTCATCTTCGTTATCAAGAAATACAGCAAAGGTATAGCCTTCTAACGTACATATCCATGTGCTTCTGATTATAAGCACAACAGTTACAACTACGTCTGAATTGACCACTTGACTCCATTCCTACTTTTCGGGGACACATGGATACCATATTTGCCGTAATTTTCCATCACCAACATTCGAGGATTACCATAGCAGTCTACAGTTACAGGAGTCAACTGATCCCATGAAAAAACTTGTGTTCGTGTGTACTTTTAACTTTATTACATCTTTATCCATGTGATTCTGACTATAAGCATCCAAAATTTCGAAAATAACTTATTCTACAATTTATTTTATAGCCTATTAAATTCACTGCATGTTTGCAGGTAATTTTAATCCATGATCTTACTCTTGATAAAAAAATAGTATCTTTTTTTTGCTATAGCAGTTCCAACTACATACAAGTCGACCTTTTAACTTCATCCCACTTTCTGGGGACACAAGAATATCACCTTCCCGTAATCTTCCATCACAGACATCCAAGAACTACCATAACAGTCTACAGTCTAGAGAAGTTCAAGGTCATTCATTTGCCAAAATATTCCATCATAATTTGGTGGTGATAGACATCTTCAATCATCACCACACTCCATTATGATAATTACAAATATCTGAAATAATAGAATCTACCATCTTGCAACATGGTCAGATTTAATATATATGTTACCTACCAAGAAATATGCAAATTTTACCTCATAAATCAAGAGTTCTATCTGTTTCGTTTAGGTGTTTCTAGGCACAGGTAGTGTAGTACTTCATCTTTATTTTTGATATATACAACAGAGGTATGTTCTTCTAACATATATATCTTTGATCCTTTAATTATATTCCTATACTTCTTAAAGTAACATGTGATTCTGACTATAAGCAGTAATTAAACAATTTGCAAATATAAATGTACTTCCTAAGTTTTTAAAATTTTCCATGTTTCTATTCCATATCTTCTTCCCAAGATCAGTTCTGAATGAGATCATGTTTCTCGACAAGGAGATCCATACAAATGTGGTTAAAATATTGGGGTGTTACCTTGAAACTGAGCTACCTTTATTCGTTTAGAAGTACATCCCCAATGAGATGTTGTACGATCACCTCCATAGCTAGCACCTCTCACTGTTGTCATGGAGAAGGGGTTGTGCATCACAGTAGAGACAACCAGTTCGATTGCATACCTCCACCCCAACTTCAGTAGTCCAATAATTCATAGGTAAGTTATTTATTTACGCTTTATTATCAAATCGCAGATCCACACACACATTTAACAGTTTCTTGCGACATTTGAACTTTTCTAGGAACATTAAGGCGCAAACATACTCTTAGATTATCGCTTGACTGCAAAGATAGTCGATTTCAGAGCGTCAGGGTTAGCACCGACAGATGTTCATGAGTTGACTACAATGGTACAACAGACACCGCTATAATCATATTGGGAATACATACAAATGGTCTATCTAACCAAGAAGAGTGATGCATAAAACTTCGGTGTTGTTCTTGGTGAGCTCCTAACCGGACAGAAATCAATTTCCTTCTCAAGGCCTTATGATTTTTCAATAGTCTAAGTATGTTGTAACTTCCTACCTGTTTTATTTATAATATTTTAATAATCACATTTTACATGTTGTCTTTAATCATGATTGGTTTAACTTTAAATGTTATCTCTTCTTTTATTTTCAAAATTCGCTTTTACTGTTCTGTCCAACTTATTAATATTGTTGATTTTTTACTTTCATTATAGTTAATAATATAAAGAAATTGGAACCATCAATATATAAAATGTAGCAAGTCATTCATTTATCAAGGCACTGTCACAAAAAATCTTTAATTACTTAAAATCTTTAATTACTTTTCCCTTAATTTCTTCCTTGATATTTGTTTACCTTGCAAATATATTATGTATTTCTAACAAAATATGTTGCTACTTCTACAAGTTTATTGTATAATTGTTAGTTAATGGAGAATCTGCATATTCTTTGCTTCGTTTAATATTCCATTTACTACATATTCGGCAAATAACATTATCTTCCTATTTACACAAAAAATTAAAAAATTTAATTAGCCAATAAAAACAACAAATTTTCGTAACTCATAATTTGGAAATAGTAAAAACTCATGGAAATAGGCAAAATATGTTCCTATATGATATATATCTCCAACTTGAGTTTACAAAGGTTAGATTTCTAATTTTATTTTCATTTGAAAAAATAAGTTGCGCTTAAGAAATTCTTTCCAATCAATACTATAACTTTACCTTAAATATATATTCTTTAATGTTTTTTATTTTTACTTGCAATTTCATAAATTTTCTACTGCTGCATCTTTATATTTAATCACCCGATTTTTCTTCCGCCGCGAAGCGCGGGTATCCTCCTAGTTTGGTATTATTTGTGAGAAGTTTAAACCGATACCATTCGTAGGAGAATGTTAGTACTAAAATATAAATTCATATTTTAAGCCTTGTTGTACATTTGGTATTATTTGTGAGAAGTGGTATAACGTACCCTGCTTAAGTCCCCCCAACCATAATCAAGAAAATTTTGCTCAGACAACTTGTTGAGGTCAAGCATGTTTGGAGCTGTTAACAACCACCAGAAATGCTTAGTTAAGCCCAAGTAGATATCTCCACCACTTATAACCCACTCTCACGTAGTGAGTTTCTGATGTGGGATTATTTTTGGTGTTGTTACAATCTCCCTCACTTATATTGTGACGTCCTCATTGCGATATGGCACATCACTTATTCTCATTAATAGTGGTGCATGCATACTCCCGACTTAGATCCTTTCATGTAGTTCTTTCTACTATCAGAGGGAACCTGCCCGGATACCATTTGTAACAACGTCAAAAATAGTCACACGTTGAAAACTAATGAAGTGTGAGAGTAGGTTATAAGTGGTGGAGATTACTATTTGACAACTTTGGCTTAAGTATTTTGAGTGGTTGTCAACGGGTCCAAACAGGTCAGAGCCCAACAAGTTGTCACGGCTAGTTTTTCTCAATAATGGTCTGAGGACTTAAACCTGGATTAGAAATGTTATCAGAGCAGGTTCCATCTGATAGTGGAAAAAAGCTACCTGAAAGGATCTATGTCGGGAATGTGCATCCATCACTATCATTGAAAATAAATGATGTGTCATATCGCAACGAGGGTGTTGCAAATATAAGTGAGGAAATTGTAATAGCCACAAAAAGAATCCCACATCGGAAACTCACAGTATGAGAGTGGGTTATAAGTGGTAGAGATTACCAAGGTTGCAAAAGTCGGTAGTCATTACTCGGTCGACATGATCGCTGACTAAGGATTAATCGACAGTTCGAAGCATAATCAACTTTAGTCGAACATTAGTTAGTTTTGAAATTTTTAATAATTTTAAATATATAAATCAATTTTTAATACATATACTCAATATATCCATAGATTTAGCAATTTTTGTATTTGTAGGAGCTTAAAAAAGAAGTTATTATGAAAAAGAAGAAAAAATGAATCAAGTTAAGAACAAAATGTTTCATACATAGCACGAGCAAATGTTCAAAAACAAATACAACATGCCCAAAGAAAATAATAAAAGTAGCAAGTGAGACAAGTCAATCCTCAATGTCATCATCCAATTCAAGCTCTTCTCCTCCATCTTCATCATTGTCTTCTTTTTCTATGTCTTCAAGGTGTAACTCCTCTTCCTCATTCATCGGCGTAGCATTTGAGATCGAAGATGAAACTCTCCTACCACGTTCACTTCAATGGCTCCTTCTCGGTTTCAAATTCTCTTCAGCACCACTAGTATGTGCTACAGTACCCCAAGTAAATCTAGAACCTAAAAAAACCTCATTGTCCCGAGCATTGACATCTCCGGTCCATTCCCAATGGCCTCCACCATCTGCACGAAGGGTTTCTTCATCAATGCATTGAAAGGAGTTGCTGATGTATATGCCCAGTTGGATATATAGGAGGCAATCCTATTATGATGATCCTTGGAGAATACATTTTTATGGTCATTTAACGTGATAACCCTTCCATTGCAACGTTCTGCTCCAAGAAGTCGGATACTCGTGATCTCTTCGTCGAATCCGCATCTCTAGTGATATATATCACCTCTCTCATCTCTTGAAAATCAACGGCTTTCTGGCACTTGTTCGTGGCAACATCATCAAGGTACGCAATCATCATCTTCTGTCTCCTCGTTCACCTTGGGACATGCAGCCATGTTACCTCTTCAGTGTGTTAGATGTTGTTTGAACATGTATGGCCTCCCTTGACAACATTCTTACATAGCATGTAAGTAATTGTTTTCGAATCCGCGTGGTTTAAAAGATAACCAAATTGTCATGCAGGATCACTTGATCCCGATAGCACATAAAAAGACGAGTCGCTGCCAGAAGCGACGTTCGCTGATGGTGTAGCCATCTACATAATCACAAACTCCTGAGTTACTAATCAACAAACACAAAGCTAACCAAACTCACAAGTTACTAATAAACAAACTCACAAGTTAGTTAATCAACAAACACAAAGCTAACCAAACTCACAAGTTAAAGTTACTAATGAACAAATGTTGGCACGTGAACCATAGACAAGCGAAGAGAATGAAAATGTTGAGGTGGATGTGTGGACATACACATAAAGATCGGATTCAGAATGATGCAATCAAAAGAAAAGTTGGTATAGCTCCAATCGAGGATAAGATGCGAGAAAACCGCTTGAGGTGGTTTGACCATTTGCAAAGGAGATCGGCTAATGCACTAGTTAGGAGATGCGAGTTTTGAGATGTTGAGCCAACTAAGAGAGGGCGAGGAAGGCCAAAAAAGTGTTGGAATGAGACTATGTGAAGGGATCTTAGTTTTTTGGATATAAACACGAGAATAACCCAAGACAAATCAGAATGGGGGCAAAGAATCCATGTAACCAACCCTACTTAATATGGGAAAAGGCTTTGTTGTTGTTGTAGAGGAAGCCCATTTTTGAACCACACAACCATTAGCTCTTTTAACTTTTTGTGCTCATAAATGTATCCTTTTGAAGGGTGGTTGGTCGGTTCTTGCCAATTTTGCATTTATGGCGATCTCTATATTCTTCTTATCTACCAAATCGATACCCAAAAAAGATTGTGCCACGGTTTTTGTTGGTAGTTACCTGGCATGATGGACACTTCTTTGCACCCATCGCCTAGGACTCGGTCATCACGCCTAAGCACCATGAGGGCCTTGGAATAAAAAGGTTAAAAGAGTTCAACTATGCATTTCTCGTGAAGTGGGCCTTTAAAATTTAGGGATCTAAAGAAGATCTAGTGGTCAGATTTTTTAAATTTTTTAATCAAAAGGGGAAAACATACATGACTACCCCAAGATTTGAACCATAGTCTTTAGGGGTAGGTACACTGCACTACCATCAAATCACCAAGTGGTTCTTTTAGTGGTCAGATTACGGCTACATATCTATGAAGGATATATGAACCTGGATCAGAACCTGATTATGTCTGCTATGCCTTTGATTTTTTGGCAAGGGGTCTGAGATGTGATTCTAGTTATCAGGGAGATGATGAGACCTACCTTGGGGAAAGGTAATTCATTTCGCTTCTAGAGAGATAATTGGACAGGATGGGGCACACTAGCTGATCGTTACCCAAGATTATTTGCACTTGATGAGGATCAAAACATGATGATGTCTACTGCTTGTAATAATGGTACATGGTGCCCATCGTTTACATTATCATTTTCAAATCAACATATGGAAGACTTTTTGGTGATGCTACATTAGTTGGGCAGTATTGATGTCCCCATTTCTAGGATAGACGGCTGGACTTGGGCGGACTTGGGCGGACGGCAGATTTCCTGTGAAAAAGGATTATCATTTTATTAGTTCAGGGTCTTCTCAGGATATGGGCAGAGATAGGGACATTTATTGATTGAGATGGAGGTCCCTTATTCCTCCATGACTGAAGATGTCTCTCCAGCAGATGAAAAAAGGAAGGTTGATGACACAGGCCCTCAAGTCACTTGGTCTCAGTCAAGTGACTCAGGTTGCACACTTTGTGCATTATCTACCTTTTTATGCCCCGTCTCTATCAATTTTAGGATCCGGTTGAAAATCCCATGGTTGAGATGTGAGCTGACTGAGAAAGTTTGGAACCCCTATGGTATCTGCTTGTGTTGTTGCTTGCAATGATTGCTTGTGTCTTTTTATCGCTTTATGGGTTCTCTCCTCCTCTCCAGTGAGCTCCGCGGTCTGCAAGTGACAATGTGATCCTCGTTGTAGTGAGGATTAGAGTGATTTGTGCCTCTGCTTCGGCCAAACCGACGTGCTCCGCCTTGAGCGAGCTGAGCCTCCGACACCACCGTGTTGTCGAGGCAACGACCCGGAGGTCCATAACCTCTAGCACAGGCAAATCATCCACTGATATCTTGGTAACGGCCTTCTTCTTCTTCTTTTTCCTTTGATCTCATTCTCTTCTTCACTCCTCTTCTCTACTCAACCCCTCTCTTCCTCTATTAGTTGATCACCAAAACATTCATCGATCCTCTAGACATTCACATCCACCTTCAATTTCCCTCATTTCACTTTCTACCTCACACACATGTGCACCTCCGGCCACACACGAGACCTGGAGGTATTTCTTTCGCAACCGTCAGCTCCTTCATTCATCTTTCCGTTTGTTTTAGGACTGAGCCTCGTGCTCGAGTCGGAGTTCCCATTGCAGGACTATTTGGACCTGTCGACAATCATTCTCGAGCCGTAGATCTGTCCTCACAGGACTGCAAGCATCCCGGGACAAGCATGATTTTGTGACACTTAGGAGTGGTTGGAAGCCATCCAACGACGACTCATCTGAGCGACAACCCGATGCAGATTCTAGGGCGCCAGACGAGGATGGAAGCAGTGTTGATGCCACCTATCATGATGATGATGATGATGGTGCTGACGCCACCAAGGATGTTGATTTAAACGATGGTACTGAGGCCGTCGTAGTCCCAGTTGCAGACGGTGGTGCTGATGCCACCAAGATTTCAGATGCCAAGCCAGAGTGCGGTGCTGATATCGAATATGTCTATCATCTACTCACCGAACTCTAGCTTGTGTCTCTTTTTTAGATTTTCTATTTCTGTCCCCTTTCCTAAGCGGAGTGCTTGAGGGAAGGGGATGGAGGGACCCTCTCCAGAGAGATGAGGGTCAGGAGTAGGTTCATGTGCATGCAATAAGCTAGAATCCATGCAAAGATCATCAGGCAACATAGATGGACTCACAGGAGATACAGAAACCTTTCCTTCATTCATATTTTAAATTTTTCTGTTTTTCCATTTTTTGTGTTTATGTGAATCCTGGTCGCTGTAAAACATTTCTATATATTTTTTATAGTAGAATTGAGGGTGAGGCTCACCTCGAGCTAACACCCCTTTTCCCATTAAAAAAACTCGTATAACACCTTCAAGAAACAATTTTGCTCAAATGTACAGTAGTAGGGCATTGATCACATATTTATATCGAAGATCACAAGCACGGTAAACATGCAATTCACCATGTGGAGAAACGACAAAGCACCTTAGAAGACCCTGCCATGTGTAACATCTGTTGACAAAATAAAATCTAAAGAGATGCTAGAGATTTCCTAGAGGTTCCAGGATTTAGAAAAGATATAAGCCATCCAAGGAGATTATCATATAGCCCAGCAAAAAAAAAACTTTCCATAACACTGAGCATTTGTTAATGAGAATATTCAAATAAAAAATAACTAAAATAAGAAAAAAAAATAACACAAAGGAAAGTTAGATCTTCACCTTAGCATCCATTATGCATTTGAACCTGACAAGAGTTTGAACAGCCTCTTCCTTGGTACAATTGAGGCGATGCCTGAAATGCAAGGCCTTTCTCTCTGATGCAATTATCTGAGCAGCAGATTCCTTGGCTGTGTTGAGTAAAATTTCTGCATACACCTTCTTCAAAGCGGACAGCTTCTGCAAGATGAATACGATGAATGCACATTGATTAATCCTCAAAAAAAACATAAGCAAAAAACCACGATCTGTAAACCATTTTTTTCAAAAAAGAACCACTATAACAAGATTGAAAATAAAAAGAAACACAATCATAAGAAAACAATACTGAAGTGTGGTTCACAGAAGACCAATAATCACGAAAAATATGATTATTATAAATTGAAAAAAACTAATAGAATCCCATGAGAAGAAAAACAAACACTCGGTATTAATGTCGACAATGAAAAAAAACATCAAGAGATGATATCATGTGAAATCAAACACTACAATATGGATGCCCATAACAAGTGCAGTCTCTAATGGCCAAATAACACATGCCACGAGTACAACGTGAATGATTAGTCAAATAAATTATCAGAAATATGAAGCAAAACAACAAAAGTCTTCCATTGGCAATATCTCAGAGGTTTAAACAGATGACAGACATTAATGAAACACGGACTCATAGAATTATGCACAACCAAAGTCCATCAACTGGTCATATTACCGATAACCTACGGAAAATTGTAGGTTGAAGTCCCACAACCAAAACCAACCAACTCATATGCCCTACAAAAAACAAAAATACCTATAACAGACTTTATAAAGACACCCAACAGAAAGTATCATGCATAAAAGAGAAGTGAAATTGCACAATAATTATATTTCTATATATCCAAAACAATCTGTTTTTTAAAACAAATTGCATCCTGAATCCTGATGGAGGGTCCAACAAATATTTCAAAAAAGACGCAATGATAAGCAGCAAAAAAGTTCATATGTTGAATGCATAAAAGCAATACCTCCTGGCCCAATATTACACTCTTTAAAAAACAAAAAAACAAAACACACAATGATAAGCAAAAAAAAAAGGATCCTGTGTTGAAAGCATAAAATCAATACCTCTTGAACCAATAAGTGTGAAATCAGTACGGTAACAAATGAAAAACGATAACCCTCAAAAAGCTATCTAAACACCTTGGAAATCAGCCTCCAGTTACAAAAAATGTGTGATCAAAAGATCAGGTAGGAGCCCATACATTAACCAGAATCTAAACAAACCCATCAGTTAATCCCTCTTCAGGTAACAAGTGACGAAAAGATAAATATAATCTCACATAGCTACCAAGTAAACCGCACGACGAAAACCAAAAGAACAATGAAAACCACCAAAAAGAGTGCCGTGCATATAAGTCAGATTATACAAATATGAAGCAAAATAATAGTATTTCTCACCCCAATACTACATTTGAATATCTAAAGAGGACAACATTTAGAAACCCGCAATCTCAAGAAAACCCCAAAACAACTTTAATTTAAATCCTCCAACAGATGCACAAAGCGATCCCCAACTCGACATCAAAAACAAACATCAAAAACCTAAGTCATGAATAAAGAACAAAATTCCCACCATCCCGACCTCTCCATCTTCACCTCAAGAAACACCAACAGACCTCCAGACAAAGGAGCAATGTACATCCCGGGGAAAACCCCACTAAAAAGATACAATTTTTTACCTGTCCCGACTCTTAACTCCTCTCTAAAAGGAAGATTAAGTGAAACAAAAATGTGGGTAGCAGTCTTTAGAGCCCAGTGATTACCTCCTCGGAAGCGTTCGCTTCCATTTGTTGGTGCTGCAGGTGAGGGAACAGGAAGATTGTTGATGAGGAGTATAAGAAATAGAGAAAGAGGAAGGGAGAGAAGAGTGGAAGGAGAGGAGCTGTGAGTATCGGCGGTGGTCGGCGGCGGGGAATTAGTAACGGGAGGTCGTTGGTGGGTGTCCGCTCTTCCCCTCCCTCTCTCTCTCTCTACAAAACTTTCTATAATCTCTCTCTCTACTTTTCTCTTTCAACTTACTTGAGCTGAGGGCGTCTGTTAAACACTGGTCCACCGTTCTGTCGGATCTAAACGGAAGAAGTAACCCTCCCAAGATTTTAAAAAACGGAATAGATGATCCGAATAGCTTCTCGGCCCGTTTATTAGATGGATGAGAGAATAATATCTTTGTTTGTTCAAAAAGCACAAATGTTTACTCAACATTTTTTCAAAATCAATTTATTTTAACTATATGCCAGGTCGTTCAACTATTGAAGTCATCCATTTGCTAAGGAGAATAATAAAGATTTATAGAGCTAAAAAGGAAGAACATTCATACCATTTGCTAAGGAGAATAATAAAGATTTATAGAGCTAAAAAGGAAGAACATTCATATGATCTTTATTGATTTGGAGAAGGTTAATGATTATGTCCCACGAGAGATATTGTGGAGAGTTTTGGAGAAGAGACAAGTACATGTCATATACATTGACCTCATAAAGGACGTGTATGATAGGGCTTTATCTTGTGTAAGGACCCCATTTGGGAAGACTGGCTATTAAACATAAACATTGGTTTACATCAAGGTTCAGCTTTGAGTCTACTTTTTTTGTTTGATTATGGACAAGTTGGCAAGTCGTATTCAAGATGAGTTACCTTGGTGTATGTTATTTGTTGATAATATTGTGCCGATTGACGAGACTAGAGATGGAGTAAATGAGAAGCTTGGGGTCTGGAGACATGAGTTGGAGACTAAAGGATTTCGTATAAGTAAGGCTAAGACTCGATATATGGAGTGCACCTTTGATGGAAGCAATGGTGAAGGAAACAAGGTGAAGATCGGTGACGATAACATTCAGAAGAAAGATTCTTTTAGACATCTGGGATCTATTTTGCAACATGATAGGGAAATTGATGGAGATGTTACTAATAGAATAAATGCAGGATGGCTAAAGTGGACAGGAGCCTCTACAGTCCTCTGTGATAAGAAAATTCCTTTAAAAATTAAAGGAAAGTTTTACAAACAGCCGTGAGACTTGTTATACTCTATGGATCTGAATGTTAGCCTGTGAACCATAGACATGTGCAAAGAATGTTTGTATTAGAAATGAAAATGCTAAGGTTTATGTGTTTACACATACGTAAAGAGCGGATTCGGAATAATGCAATCAGAAAAAAAAAAGGTTGGTGTAGCTCTGATCGAGGATAAGATGCTAGAAAACCGCTTAAGATGGTTTGGTCATTTGCAAAGAAGATCAGCTGATGCACCAGTTAGAAGATACGAGTGTTGGGATGTTGAGCCGGCTAAGAGAGGGTGAGGACAGCCCAAGAAGTGTTGGAAAGAGACTATACGAAAGGATCTTAGTTTTGTGGATATAAGCCCGTGATTGATCCACGAGCCCGTGATTGATCCACGAGCCCGTGATTGATCCACGATAGATCTGAATAGAGGCGAAGAATCCATGTAGTCGACCCTGCTTAATTGTGGGAAAAGGCATTGTTGTTGTTGTTGTATATGTAGGTATATATACCTATGAATAATACATTTTATTTATTGTAACCCTGGTAAATAACATATTTAATTAATTAAAAATCACCACAATTAAGTCAATTAAAATACTAACATTTTTTCTTTTCCCATTTTTTATTTTAAATTCATTCTCGATTTTTTCGATTTATTTCGTATTTTTTTCTATTTTGTCGTCTAGCCCTATTTTTCTCCACTTTGTGCACGTCCTGATTGATCGACCCGGGATAGTTAACCAGGGTCAGCTGCTCAATCCACGCTACTCACTCGCATCCCTCGCTCATTCCCCTTTCTTTGTTGCTTATAGTTTATGTTAGTTTTCCCTTTAAAATGCAAAAATCAATAAAACTGATTTGTTTTCTTTCCATTCACATTTTTTATCTTCTTGTAAAAGCAAAGTGACGTATTCAGGTCTTTATGTTATTAGAAATAAAATTACTTATAAAATTTTTATATCTAAAGTCAAAATATTTCAATATATAAATTATTAAGGAAAAATGGGGCTGCCCCCACGTCATTTTTTTGTAAATTAATTTTGCAAAAAAAATCATCATGTATATTCATATATATATATATATACACACACATATACATGCGAGGAAAGGGAGCATACTTTGTGAAGTAGGTAACCTTACCTACTTCACATCCAATTTTTACAAATTTTTTTTTTGAAAAATGCCACCGTAGATTTTTATAATTATATCCCTCTAATATGTCATTCAAATTTCATCAAAAACGGAGACTCCTACGGCCTTCATCCAGAACATGTAAAATATAACAAATCTGTGACCGTTAAAAAATGATTATTTGGATGGAGGCCATAGGAGTCTCTGTTCTTGATGAAATTTGAATGACATATTAGAGGGATATAATTATGAAAAACCATGGTGGAATTTTTGAAAAAAAAATAAAAGAATTGCAAAAAATGAAATGTGAAGTAGGTAAGTTACCTACTTCACAAAGTAGGCTCCCTTTCCTCTATACATATATATATCACTACAATATGTCATTTGATTTTCGTCAGAAACAGAGACTCATATGCTATCTATCTAGAATATGTAATTTTAACGGTCTAAGTATTGTTGTAAACAACATGTTCTACATGGAGGACATAAGAGTCTCTATTTCTGACGAAATTCGAATGGCATATTGGAGGGATATATAAATGAATATACATAGTGATATTTTTCAAAAAAATAAAAAAATTGCGGACAAATGACACGGGAGCGGCCCGTTGGCTGCCCATCTAATATAAATAATAATATTAATTATTGCTAGTTAAATTTAAATACAAGAAATTTGAACTTATTGGTAGTTACATATAAGTGATTCTTAATAGAATTTCGCACATGCATATGTATTTCTATGTACTTGTTTCTACGTAAGGAGGATTTAGATATTATAATTTATAGAGTTATGTATAAATTGATCAACAACTACACGTATAATATAGAATTGTATAATTTATGTTGACAACAAATTCAAATAAGATAAAGTTGCTTTATGTAATAATTGACTACTTGAAAGCTTAGCTCTTTATAACGTGTCTTCTACCATCCTCTCAAATCTTATCGGGACATTTCTTATGTATTTACAAATATGTTTTATTTGTCTTTTATGTTGGAGAATGTAAGAAATGTATTTATTCACTCACTCAAATATATCATAAAATTTGTTAGAGTTTTCATATAAGGGGTGTACACAAGTAAAGAAGATGGCCTACCTACGTCGATATTCATGCGCCGTAATCTTTTTTAAAAAATGGGTTATAAATTAGCGATCAAGTATCTCACTAGCAAGTCCATGGAGATGGTGACTACAATAATTAGGACTAAGATTCAATTTTTTTCCTTGCACAAGACAGTGTAGATTGAAGAAAAATGACGGAATGGAAAAACTAATTTTAGGTTATCATATTTATAAAGTAAGAATGGGAGATGTTACCTTAAAGTTATTTAGATTAAGAAAGAGGAGTTTCTAATATGAGAAGGAGCCTCACAAAAAATGATTTGATTTAGTAAAAAAATCGGATATGATGGCAATAGAAGATTTGGAATATAATAACATGCATGAATGTTATAAAATTTATGACGTAAATGAAGAAAATAATCAGCTTGGAAATGGTCCATGACATGTTTATATTAATAGTTATTTTAAAAGGGAAAAGAGAGAAGCTTACTAATGGCACATAGAAGTGATTGCAATGATATCAATTGGCTTGGGTTTTAGGTTTGGATTTATGGGGTTTTTGTGGGTTAGGATAGGGAAATGGTATTCTTCTTAAATATTGGTGTTTGATTTTTATGTTGACAATTACAAAGTTATAGGTTGTTTGTTTGTTTTGCGAAATACATTACATGGATTCAGGTATAATTATAGAATAATTCTTCTTAACAAACCGGCTTATCCTCTGTTATGTATACGAAGGAAGACTTACGTGTTAATTGGATGTACTTACATAGAAAAAATTTCAATGTGAACCTAAGAAGAAAGGATTTAAGCTGAGAAGAAAGGCGATTTATTTCAAGTTTTATCTGAACAAGTGTTTGCTAGACCACTCAAAGTTTAAGGATGAAGAAGTTTTACTTGAAATATGAAGTTAACGATCTTAAAGACAACGAGAGAAGTAAGAGTTCTACAACACTCTTTAAAGTACAAGGACGTTAATACAATTTTTCCAAGCATGGATTATTCAAGGTCAAAACAGTTGAAGACAATTCTCATGAATTATAAAAAGGGAATAGATGACCCAAATATTGCTTCTCAATATGTTTATTTGTAGATCAAGGAGAGTCAAATATTGCTTCTCAATATTGCTTCACATGTTTCTTTTTTATTTAGTGTTTATGACAATGCAAACTATATACTATTACAACAATATCGACAAACAACACAATGGAAAGATTAAACAAATCTGTAATGTAGCAAACTAAATCTTACATTTTGACCTTACATAATTGGAATCCATCACGAAGATGTTACTCAACATTTGTTCAAAGATACAAAATTGCAAAGAAGATGAATATCTACTTTCCTGTACAAATATAACATTGTTCGTTAGAGTTGTAAAACTTCCAATAAAACTTAAGTTATTAAATAAATTTCTTATTCTTTTTCATCCATGCTATTTTTTATCTTCTTATTAAAATGTAACGTTAGTTTATATATTCATGTAATTCTATTATTAAAAATAAATTAGTTTATAAAGTTTTTAAATCTTAATTCAAAATGCTTCAATAAATAATATTAATATTAAGTAATACTTATTAAAATTTAAATAAAAGAATTTTGAACTTAGTGGCAATTAATATATGTAATTGTTAATATGAATCCACAGATGTAAATATAATTGTATGTACTTGCTTGTTTCTAACCTTGGTAATGATGATCAAGATAATTATAATTTGTAGATTTTGATTAATTTGAATTTAGGTCATTTACTTCTTCTCTGTGTCAATGTAGACTTCGTCTTTATCCTCGATGAACTTAAAATCATTCTTCACCGTGTACATATGTCGAAATCATCATATTACAAGAAAATCATTATCTTCGTCTTCCATTGTGAGTAGTTGGAGTTGTTGAAATATTTTTGGCCATTTGAAAAGGAGGTCAAAATCCGATAAATAAAAAAAATAAAAAATAAAAAGGAGAGTCGATTCCGTAGCTTGAAACGAAGTCAACATTTTGGGAAAAGATCACAATTGTAACCTCAAATTTGCTTATAAAAAGGGGGAAATGAGCATTAAATGAATTGATGCTTTAGAGTTGACTTAGTATAAATATGGATCGATTTTTGGAAGAATAGATGCTTTGAAGTAACATAATATGTATGAAGAGTATGGATTTTATTGTATAAATGACTTGAAATTTGAATTGGCAATGACCTATGATATGTTTATAGCATCGTTGTTTAAAAAAAGGGTAAAATACAATTTGGGTCCCCATCTATGTGTCCGATCTCAGAATGGGTCCTGATCTTTAAATTGTAACGATTCGGGTCCCACGGTCATTAATGTATGGAATTTTTTGGGGCTAATGACGAGTATACCCTTGTTTAAAAGTTGGAACCCAACCCGCATTCCCTTCCCAACAAGGGCATATTCGTCATGAATCCCAAAAATTTCCATTTTCTAAATGGTCCTGGGACCCGAATCGTTACAGTTTAAAGATCGGGACCCATTCTGAGATCGGACCCATAGATGGAGACCCAAATTATAATTTACCCTTAAAAAATGAATAAATAAAAGTTATCCAGTGGCTGCATTAAATGAATTGCAATGAAATCAAATGACTTGTGTTTGGATTTGAATAGGATTTGTGTAGGTTTAAGGTAATAAAGTCAAGTTTCTCCCTAAGGGAGCATATTTTTACTAACTTTGATTTTGATGACGACACAATTACATAGGTTATAGTTGATTTTGTGGAGAACTAACATTTCAAGTAGAAGAGTATCAACACGAACCTGAGAAGAAAAGACTTAAGTTGAGAAGAAATAAGACTTGTTTCGAGTGGTTGCTATTGGAAGCCAAGTGGTTGCAAGGCCCCTCAAAGTTGAAGTACTAAGAATTTGTACTCAAGAAGACAGATTTATCAAAAGGTTAAAGTCATGAAGCTCGAAGACAAGGAGAGAAGTGCAAGTTCCACAACACTCCTTAAAGCGTAAGGGTATAAATATAATTTTCCTAAGCTGGATGATTCAAGGTCTTAGCAGTTGAGTAGTAGCTTAGAATTTTATTTTTATTTCCTTAGTATCAGTATATGCAAGAAAAACCCAATTTGTATCAATCAAATCGCACAAAGATCTCGCTCAGAATATCAATTGATTGGCTATATTTCTTAATGGGATTTTTATACCCATAACCCTGAGTAATATCATAATAACATTCATAACTCTGCATAATCGTGAATTACGCTCAAGACCCTCAATAAGTGCGTTGTCTTACACCCATAACCGTATGTTACTTTACTTCATTAACTCAACCAGATGATCGAGTTAATCTCACCAATCAACGATCTAACGACTGGGATTAACCTAAATAAAATAACATCCCACTTTCTCTTTAGCCAACAGCAGGGAGAAGCCTTGTTGGGACTTGACGATGTGGAGGGCAACGGCGAACCTGCAGACACTGGACCGGCTTGGGGGAGCTTGCAGAAGGGGAGGGAAGCTTGAGAAGCACGATCCGGGGAGAACCTTGCAGGGGGAGTTTGCAGACGGGAGGGGGGGATGGATTCGCCTATGCCCCCATCTCTGAATGTTTTTCGCCTTATACGGTGAGGTTTTTTTAGTTAACTACCGTATGGGAGCCGCCTCTTGAGAAGGCGGCTTTTGCTAAAGCGGCTTTCATACGAAAGCCGCCTCCTTAAAAGGCGGCTTCAGCTTGATATTAGACAGGAAGCGCGGCTCGTTGCCCCCACGCTTCCAGACCTCATTCTCCTCCTCCCAGCGCACGCCGCCCGTCGCTCCAGAGCTCCGCCTCCGTCACTGTCGCCTCCTCTGCCGCCGTCGCCTCTTCCATCGGACGAATCATCCTTCGTCCACTCGTGCACTACGTAGGTCATCTTCACTCATCATCGGGTTTATCAACATTGACCTAAGTTGAGCCCTTCACCCATATTTGTAACCCTATTTCGAGATTGTGTATAATGTGTTCGTCTCTCGCTACATATAGGATGTCCATGGATATTTTGTGCTTTTGTCACTTTGGAGTATAACTTCCGGGAAGGACACGACTTATCAAGGTGGTCGTATGAAACCAATGAAGGTAGCTCCGAACATGAAGTTTGATGTCTTGTTGGAGAAGAACACATTACGTCGATTTGAAGTTGTTTCACAGAATGGAGGCGAATGGTAATAGCTATTTGGCGAATGTTGAGTACGATGATGACATATAAAATGTTATTGACTATGCAGGAATGATGGATTCATCATATCGTCCAATTTTAAATGTAACCCCATCAAGAGGAGTCATCACCGAATGTCACCCGAGCCTCTACACCAGTCACCCGAGCATCTTCACCTTTAACTCGTGCTCATGGTGTTGATACCTTTGATATGAATGACACAAATACTCAGAAAATTGACCGCATGAGTACCGATGAAGAGTTAGATTTGAATGACACGGAAGATGAAATGGAGAATGCTGAGGAATCTGAGGAACACATTGTGTCTGATATACCATTCTATAATATCCGTGGTGGTGATGGTTATATAAGAAATGAGGAGGATGCCTACGATGATGGGGAGGGACTTAGTCTTGTAGAGGAGTTGAGGAACGGGATGACCTTTAAGCCGAAGGCTGACTTGGTCTACTTTGTCAAGATATTTCACATAAAGCGACATTACAATTTTCATGTGCACGAGTCAGATAAGTCGGTTTGGGTTGTCTACTGCAGCGAGAAAGAGAGAGGTTGTAAATGGCGTTTGCGAGGTCACCGGCGTCCACTAGACCTTTAAGTCAAAGGCTGACTTGGTCTACTCTATCAAGATGTTTCACATCAAGCGACATTACAATTTTCATGTGCACGAGTCAGATAAGTCGGTTTGGGTTGTCTACTGCAGCAAGAAAGAGAGAGGTTGTAAATGGCATTTGCGAGGTCACCGACGTCCACTAGATGTTCAATTTGTGATTTCTAAGGTGGATGCACCCCACACTTGTTTGCATCGTGTAGCTAATCAAGATAATCCTCAATTTGATTGTAATTTCATGGCCCAGAAGTTTCTTAACCAAATAAAAAATTTCCCCATCCGTAAGAGTCGCAGTTTTATAGGGCATGATTTCTGAGGATTATGGATACATGGTCAGTCGCAGAAGGGTTTGGGATGCTAGACGCAAGGAATAGGGATTGTCTATGGGGACTGGGCCAAGTCCTACAATGAATTGCCATACCTTTTCAGGGCATTTGAAACTTCTATTCCAGGTACTGTTACAGATTTGGATACTACGGTTGTTGATTCTGGCCTAGTGTTCGAGAGGACCTTCTGGGCTTTTGGACCTTGTATCAATGCTTTCAGGCATTGTAAACATGTAATTAGTGTTGATGGGACCCACATGTATGGAAGGTACAAGCTGAAGATTGTTATTGCATGTGGATGTGATGCTGCCAATCACATTGTTCCTCTAGCTTTTGCATTTGTCAATGAGGAAGATGAATCCAGTTGGGCGTGGTTCTTGGAGAGGTTGCGGGTTCATGTTTTTAGGGATCGTCCAAGGCCCATTTGTTTGTTATCTGATCGTGCCACCTGGTATTCGCGCAGCCCTACGTAATGATGTTGTTCAGTTTCATCCTCCATATGTGTATTGGAGGTTTTGCCTACGTCACATTGCGAGCAACTTCAACGACGTTCACAAGAATCAAATGATGAAGAAAAATAATCAAGCGGGTCGGTAGTGTGTACTCTCAGTCCAAGTGGCAGATGTACATGGATAAGTTGAAAGAATGGAATGAAGATGCTCCCAAGTGGTTTGATACGCACGCTTTTCGAAAGAGCAGTGGACCATAGCGTTTGACGGTGGATACCGATTCGGTTATACCACTACTAACTTTCCCAAGAGCTACAATGCTGTGTTGAAAGACACAAGGTGTTTGCCAGTTGCCTCCCTAGTGTTGAAAACATACTACAATTGCATTGGTTACTTTTACGAACGACATTTCGAGGCAATGACTATGATAGCTAAAGGTGACCGATTCACAAAATTTGCCACGAATAAGTTGAAAGCATGGGTGGACCGTAGCAACAGTCATCGCATTACCCGAATAAAGGGGTGCTCCACTACATCTTTATGAGGTTATCATAGGGCAACGATTGACACAATTCGGTCTGAAAGGAGGGAACAAGCATACAGTCCTACTTAGTGGTCTTTCTTGCACATGTCAGAAATGGCAGGTACACAGGATTCCTTGCTCACGTGCTTGTGTTGTCATGTCACATTTGAATGTTGATGTGGAAGAGTACGCGGGTCCATGGTATTCGTGGAGTGCTCAGAAAGAAATTATGATGGTATTTCTTCCCATTGGTGATTAAGACAAGTGGCCAAAATTTGAACATGATATTGTAATCCCCAACCCAACTAGATTGAGGCCAAAGGGTAGGCCGAAATCTAAACAGATCCACAACGAGATGGATATGAGAGAGTCGGTTGTGCCTGCACAATGTGGATCTTGTCACTCACAAGGTCAAATGTAAGAAATCAAGACATTCCACCAATAACACAAATAAGTGTGGTTTATGCAGGGGAGAAGGTCACAATAGGAGGAAGTGTCCAAATCAGAATTTGCATGGTATTTCTTGTATACTTTCGTATCTTTGTTTAGGCATACTTGCATATCTTTCATATATGTTTTTCTTATCCGTTGAAATTTTTATGCAGATGGACTGGGCCCAGCTGATCGTTCAGTTCTTCGCCAGCAGCGCGAGCACCGTTCACGTGCAGTTTGGTTGGAGGATGTATGTATCAAGGTAATTTTAAATATACGATCTTTACCTTTGTTATATTAAATTCTTTCCCATTGTGGCTTTACACGTGTCTAGGTGGCTACATTGTAGGCGACGAGAAGGTGCACTTCGTTGGTCACAGTTGGATGAGAGATTGGTGGAGCACCATATACACCGCGGGCTTTTTTGGGTGCTGCAGCTAGAGTTTTATTTCATTGGATTGGCATTTGTTGACTGCATTGGTAGAACAGACGGAGACCGGAGACCGGAGACACATACTTTCCATATACGTCATGGGGAGATGACAATTACTCTCCAAGATGTTGACGTCTTGTTGGGTTTGAAGATAGATGGGCTTGCCATGATTGGATAGACTACTTCGCCGAGCTGGGCGGATCTTTGTGAGAGATTGCTAGGCGTTCGACCACATAGACCGGATATTGATGGTGCTCGCCTACGGATGACATGGCTCGAGACCACTTTTCTGAGCTCCCTGCAGATGCAGACGCAAATATGATCATCAGACACACGTTCTTACATTTTGCAGTTGATTGGGGGATTATTTTTTCTGACAAGTCAGGGAACGAGGTGTCCTTGATTCACTTACCACTTTTTGGAGGACTTATCAGCCGTCTGGAGCTTATAGTTGGGGATTTGCATGTTTAGCTTACCTTTACAGAAACATGTGTGTGGCATCGAGGTCGGAAGCAGTAGAGATTGGTAGCTCGCTTATCCTGCTACAGCTATGGGCCTGGGAGCGATTTCCTCACATAGCGCCTGTGGTACATAGACGACCGTTGTGGCGCGGTAGTCCATTAGGTTGTCACTGGAGAGTAGAGTTTGACTTCACATTAGAGCCTACACTTGTTGTACGACCTTACAGGATGCTTTTGATCTACAGACTCCTGATCAGGTAACGAATTAACTAGCAGTTAAACCTTATTTACAGTTTTGGGTGACACTACTTATGTCACAGGTTATATGGGAACCATACACAACTAAGATTGTGAGTTCTCTCCCTCCATATTGCCTTGGATGGACAAGATCTATACACTGCTAGAGTACCTCTTATTCATTTCTGCATCGTGGAGTTATAA